>JANHGB010008752.1:0-23944 GCA_026283785.1 Coracopsis vasa
GTCACATTAAACTTGTCACATTTAATGGACTGAGAAAAAAAAGACAATCTGAAACTCCCACTTCAGATGCACAGCAGGTCCTGGTCCAGTTAGCTCTGCTGAAAAGCCAAACCAGCTGAGAACTCCTTAGGCAGTCCTAACCAGTTTGCAATCAGCACTGAAATTCCAGTCTATATGCTATGCCTTATGGCACAGTGCAGTTCTACAGACATGACGCAGTTCACCAAATACTTCAATGTGATTGAAGCCTGTGGCTTCAAAGGAGCCTAAGTTGTCTTATAAAGCACTGCAGTGATTATACAGAAGTTACTGGGATTGAGTTGGAGAGAGAAGGAAAATTAGGCTCAAGCCATTCCCAAGGCTAACAACATCTGCGCAACACTCACAGCTCCCTGATAACGTGTTAGCAAAGGGACAAAAAGACAAACTTAGTTATCTATGGTTTAATTCTTTTGTTTTTGTTTTTGGTTTTGTTTCATTCAAAAAAACCCCAAAATATGAATTTTTACTCCATGTTAGTTTCTACAAACCCACATACAAATGTTTACTGAAAACCACCCTAGGAAAGCAGAATGTTGGAATTATAAACTGTAATTTAACATTAGACATTTAAAGTCACTTCTTCCTTTAAAGATAATTGTTACTAAGATCAGAAGAGAACTTTATGCAGCAGAACATTTGCTTAGTTTTCACCCACAGTGAAAAATTGGATATACCTTTTCATCCAAGCAAGCACCAACGTCACTCTCTTTGCAGCAGCTCTGAAGTGCATGTTCATAATCAGAAGCCAGACTAAGGATTGTTGGAGCATACAAGAAGGGGGATCTTCTTGCAACAGAATAGATGAAACTGTGAGGAAAAGGAAAATCTAAGTTACATATTCCAATACAACAGCAAGTGATCTTAAATCTTTTAGAGCTTCCATAACTTTCATTTTGAGTTCAGAAATGTAATCTACTTTCCTAATACAATGTCTTCTACGGGAAACGCTCTCCTAAATCTCAATTTCCAAGCAGGGCTCAGTAGCAATGACAGGTAGATTAACTCCTTTTATTGACAGCCACCTAGACTGATGTGCATATGGTTTTATTTTTTTAAATGCATTGTCAGATACTTGAGAATTGTGATTTTGAATGTGAAAAATTATTCTATGCCCATTTCACCAAGATTTTCTTGCTGATTTTTATTCTTCTTACTGTTATCTTTCTTCATCCTTTCTAATTATGAGTAGTTGGAGACTTGAGCAAGTAAATTATTAAGTAAATATTGGAAACACTGTGGTTTTTCAGGGGTTTTCTGAGGAAAAAGGAAGTCCCTCAAGATTTATAGAATGTGATCCCTTAAACCCCATTTTTGAATTGAAAAAGCTGTGCTAGCATGGAGTGAAAAAATACGATCAGAGCTTTGGCTATTTAACAATTGAGCAACTGATTTACACATGCAGATATGAGGTTGAACTCTTGCAAATTCTAATGTCTTGCATGTCCACGCACTCTGTATAGCTTGCAGATCCCTCTTCTGTTGACCTAAATGCTTAAAGAGTACAAAATGGCCATTTTTCTTACTGTCCCATGAATGACACCCGGTTGTCCTGGTACTCCTTGCATATCACATCAGCAGCTGGTCTCTGGTATGGCTGAACGAAGTCTGGCTGGGCAACTTTAAATGACAGGAAGCACTTGTTTCTTTCAGGATCAGCCTTACTACAGCAGTCAGCCATTGCACCATATGAGTCACGGAGCTTTTCCACTTGGCAGATTTCATCCAGGAAAATAGAGGGCTGTAAGGGAGATGCTGAGGGTCAGAATTATTTCTTATAGACAGTATAATGTACAATGTACTTATCTGTAAAAGAAAACCCAGACTGATAAGTAAATACATTTTTTACAGGGATAATATTTAGACCATAAATCAGAATAATCCACTGTTTTCAACACAATTTCATAAAGTTTTATTTTATGTGGTCCAGTTTCAAAACTGTTACAATGCTTTACTGAAAAAAATTAATCATAATTTAAAATACTCTGTGCAATACAGAGATCTCCTTTTACTTCTAATCTGACTAAAATGAATTTTCAGATGAATTGAAGCAGAATTTGAGATTCTACTTGATGATCGGGTTGGGAAACCTTTATGGAGAACTAATGTAGTCATGTCATTTGGTCTGAATGTTAGACCTCACAAGAACAGAGGCAATTGTCTTTCTGAAGCCTGCTAGACATCCAGGGATCTTCCATACCTGCAAACTTCTTTTGTTACCTCCTCTTACAGGAGTTTTTTTAAAACTTGTAAACTAAGTACTTTAAATCAGCACACATACCTTTTCAGTCATCCCAGTGTGAAAAACCACACGTTTTGGTCACCTGAATATCTAGAATAAGACCTGTATTTTACCGCTGGGGTATTTGTACTAAATGCTCACATTTATTTCCAGGCAATGCTGAACTTAATGTGCCCGAGTGTGGTGTCTGGGCTCCAGTATGTGGCTCCACAGATCATTTAGGCATTTCTGAAACGCAGTTTCAGAACCCAACAAAACCAAGTTCTTTGTTTCAGCACTAAAATCTGAGAGTTGTGAATGACAACAGCCACACCTGAAAGGATCAGGTATAAATCCTCAGTGAGGATGATGCTGGTAGCTGCACAGAATGAGGAGAAACACAATACCAAAGGATAAATTGCATACCAGTGATTTTGTGCACTCAGGAGCATCCTCATTGGCCACACACTTCTGTGCCAGATCAACAACATCCTTTACCAGCTTAGACAGTCCCTCGTACGAACATCTCTGGAGATACTGGGCAAATGTGATCATGGAACTGAAACACAAAGCACATTTTGGAATATGGAGATAAGAAACATAACAGCTAACATTTTCAAAGGTGCATCTGGATACTAAATTGTTCAAATGCCATGCACAAATGCTTAAACAGAGTACCATGAAGAGCTTAGTACCAGATCCCATACCCTTCCTCTTCTCAACTCCTTTCTAGAAGAAGGTTTTCAGTCTTACTCCCCAAGAACGGAAGTCTTGGATAATAGATTAGAAATAAAACAGAAAAGACTATGATTTGAGTTTCCTGCTGCTTTTACCAGCAGTAAACTAAGCTGGGTTTTGTAATTTTGTTACAAATTCTGATCTTCAGGCTGCCTTCTTTCAGAAGTTGGTATCTTTCTGCCAGGGCCCTCTGCCATTCCCAACACCAATTTCAAAAGAAAATAATTGAATTGTCTCAAAAAACCTGTTGCGGGTTTGGTTGGGGTTTTTTGGTAATGTCGCAATCCAGCATAACTATGTTCCCATAAGGAACACAGGTTTTCTCATGAGGTTTGCAAGGAGCTCTTTTCCAGAGAGCACGAAAGTCATAGTGAGTTTTGCAGCTCTTAACATATTTGTAGGCTTTGTATACTAACAGTAAGGCTAACTCAGTGCCTTCAGTGAGACACATACATCCTTCACTTGCTCGTATGGTGTGTTTTAGTTTCCCTTTTTTGTTCAGTATCAACAGAGATTGAAAACAATCAGAAAATGTAAGTGGAATGTTCACTTACACTGCCTTAAATGTCTCCTCCTTCAAGTCATTGTAGCGATGGGCGATCTCACTCTTGTGCTCTAGGAAGAAAAGCAAAGAGAACAGTGAGGCTCTCTATCCCCCTGGCTGTGCTAGACCCATTAAAGAATACCTGCTGGGGACCTTGGGTCAGATTTGCAGAAGGGTGAAGCATTTACCCAGCTCTTAAGGGAACAACTTGAGTGAGTAGCATCACTGTTTTGAAGCAGCCCAAGCTGATGCTGAGCACCTGTCAAGTCCCACCTCTGGGCACACCATTCTGGTAATCTGTGCTGATGTTCTGGGAACTTCAATCTAAACCTCTTTTCAGCCACCTTGAGCTCTTTGATGTCTCAGATGACCCTTCTTGTCCGTTTGTCTGTAGACACCTAATGCTTACGCACACTCATCTTTCTGAAGGAGCCCAAGCATATGATATTTGGGATTTTAATACAAGATTTACCTCTGTAAGCACATACTTACTTCAAATACTCAAAATGACTGCTGTAGCTTACTGTTAAGGGTTAGCAAACATGTCCTTTGAGTAACTGACAACACTATCATGTCCACACTACAAAGAAAGGAATGCAGCTGTAGTTTGATGAGAGCAAGCATCAACAGAATTTTCTCTTTTTGAACACAAAATGATTAATTTGGCAGATTCAATATTCTGGTTCCAACCAGTGCATATCATCTGTGCTCTCTGAAAGAAGGAAAGCAGGTAAATATCTTCCCTTGGTCCTGGTGGTAGCAAATACAGGTTGCAGTTACACCTTGCTCTTGGTGAGAAGACTCCCATGAGATTTCTTCAACAGATACTGAGTCATATGGCTACAGTAATGAATGAGCTAGACTGGGGCAGTCATCTTGGTCTAGAAATACCATTCAGAAGCATTTAGAAAACATTAGGAGTATTTCCCTTACCTAATGAAATATACCTGCTTTGATAATACGGGTTTTGGTGCAGAAAATTGTAATTAAAAGATTTTTTTGCTGCTGTTCACTGGCATTTCCAGACAGCTCCGGATAACTGAGTTTGGGTAAATTTTCACTTTTCAAACAAAAATCAAAAATATCAGTGGAAAAATGTCTAGGACTGCCTGCAGGAATATTTTCTTGACAAACGTCTTAAGTTTTATAATACAGGGAGAGATGAAACAATGAGAAGGTTTTGGCTAGCCTTCCTATAGCCCAGATTGAGATGCAGATTTCTGTGGGTTTTGACCTACTTATGTGAAAACTGTCACCTTTTACTGGTGAGGAGCTCACATATGAACTATCATGTGAAAGACAGCACTTGCAAAAGTACCGTGCGTCCCCTTTCTCCGCACTGGAAAGTAACAGATGCTGAATAATCAACATCTGTTCATGCCCTACACTGATGCTGCAAAGGGATGTCACCAGACTTTCTCACCCACTTAAGTTGTCCTGTTCTAGCCATCTCCTCATGATTTCTTCATTTAGTTTCTTTTCAAGTCAATCAAGTTTTTCTCTTCTCTTTGGATCAGGCTTGCAAGAATTGTCCATGAAATTGCATTAAAGACATGAAATATAGCAAAGACTGCAAAGACAACTAAGTGATTCTTTCTTACCTGCTCCTCGAGCGACTCTTTGCAGATTCCTGGATCTGGCAGAACTTATGAGGAAAATAAAGGAAATTAATGTTACCCACTTCATGGTTGCAGATTATGATGTGGGTTAAAATGCTCAGAAAAGCTGGAAGATAGAAGAGAAAGCATTTGCTTATATACTCTTTCTTACTTGAGTCTGTAAAATATTAACCATAGAGCTGGCACTTGTAGGTTTCCACTTGGCCTGAAGAAGATTACAAAACTTGGACTGTCCTTGCAAAAATGAATTTGATATGCTTTGTTTATTGTGTGTTAGTCTGGGCCTTTTTGTCCTGAAAAGGTTGAACCTGCCAGCACCCAAATAGATAAAGTTTTGCGTAAATTTCCTTATCAAACGACAAACAAGGAGTTCAAGGCATCAGACAAAAGTATCATCAAGCCTAATCCTAGAGCTGTGCTTTTTTCCTTTTTATTTTTTTTTTTTTTTGCCTTTATTTGCTCAAAAGCAAAGCATGTTGGAATTGTACAGTAACTATTCAGCCAGATAGGACAGAGTCCACATACTCACTTGTAACTAGAGAACTGTAAGTTTTAATCACTTTACAAAGATGAGATGGCTCACCCAGACTTTGGTATAAGAAATACAGATTAGTAAAATACAGAGCACAAAGATACAGGTGAACAGCATGTCCAATCTCAATTGGCTTCCAAATTCTTCGAGGAAGAGGAAGTAAAGGTATGGAACAGGTACCAAGGAATCTGAACCTCACTGAGCATGTAGCTCCAGAGTGGAACAATTTCCTGCAGTGGGTCTGTGTCAGTCAGTTGGAACTGACACTTTCACATTGTACAAGACTGCACTTCACTTCAGATTTGGGATGTACACCTCGGGGAACATCCAAGGGGAACGCTGAGTTGTTAGGTCCCATTCTGGTGTTCTGTGGGCACTGCTATTCACCAGGAACCAGAAAACAGGCAAATACCTGTGTAAACATTTGCAAGAGCTGTCATCTCCTAATTTTTGCAATTCCTCATTTGTACTGACATGCTCCCAAGAGTAATCTCTCCATTAAGCACCACTCTCCTCTTCAAAAATCTCTATTGATAGGTTGTAATTTAGGAGATTAAACATGAGAAGAACTGCAAAGGTTGCACAGAGCCCTGGGACATGGAATGCAATTGAAAGTTGCTTTCCAGAACACTCAGTGAGAGGCTTCAAAAAACCCCCTGACAAATATAAGCTTGAATCCTTACTGAGTGCACAGTGACATAATCCCATTGTGGGAATACAGCAAGGTATTCTAACACTTCCATAGTACTTCAAGTTCCGTTTTTTACTCTGTTTTATTTTCCTCAAGTGGGAAGTTCTAACACAACTCTGTATTATTCCTACTGGGAGTAGTATGAACCCATTTTCTGGACATTTGACAAAAAACCCCAACAAACCTTCACTTTGTTTCTGAAATTGAGATTTTAAACATGTCTTAAAAAAACCAAATGACATGTCTAAGCCTAAAATACTTGCAAGCCATTTTCGTTTAGAAAGATGTCAAGGCAATGCATCTTGTCTTGCAGAAAGACCATTCAGTTCTCCATGAATAACCACGTAACACTTAGATGATTTTACAGAGTAGTTTGATACATGAAATTTGTACTACCTGTAGCTTTGGCAAAAAAGTTTACCATTTTTCCATTTTTTGCATTATCTTTATAGATGAAAACCAGCATTCTTGTTAATGATTTAAAGGAATGAGGCTCTATTCTGGCAATTAAAAGTTTTCTGCATAACTCTTGAAGGATGTAGGTTGGGAACCATATTTGCAGAAAAGCATCTCAGTTTTGTCAGGATGTTAGAAAAGGAGATTATTTTCGGGTGGTTGTAGCATAATCCCAACTTTCTGGAGAGTGATGGGAATTATGATGAACAATCTGGACCTTTCAGACCTGTGCTGCCTAGCAAAATCCCAGGAACAGCTGGTTGAGCACTTCAGTGTGTAATTGGTTTTACTGCCCATATCCCTCTGCCAAAGAAGAATCCATCACTAAAGCATGGATATTTTTCGATTAACCTGTAACCTTCAGGATGGCTGAAGGCTACCTAGGTACAGCCTCTTAAATCACTGACATTTGGATAGATCAGCATTCTGAGTTTGGAAACTTCTGCACACATTTTGCACTGATAAAAAAGGGTGAGAGGTGGAATGGTGGATACAGGGGCTTAACAGCACTTTTTCCAAGAGCTCAGATAAAACGAATACCAGGAGCTGACTCAGCAATCCCAGTGAAAGCCACTGTAAAATAGTATAGTGCTTTCCTAAAAACATCAGCTTGATTTACCTGCATCATGAACCTGTAGCTTCTTTCAAATCTGTACAGAGCATTCACCATAAACACCCATTTAGGTGCCTTGCTGATAGCCATAAAGTCATGGTAAAAGGTAATCAGACTGGAACATTGCCCAAGTCCAAGTGGTGAGAAGATGTGGTGGTGGCAAATCATGGCTCAGAACAGTGTGCGAAATGCTGTCAGGCTGCTCAAAAGCAGTCTTCAGGAAAGAACAGCTAAGGACTGAGAGGGGAAAGGATTTTCTGTCACCTTGAAGTTAAGTACAAGAAAAACCCTCACTATGCAATGCTGCATCTTGAAAGTTATCTGGAATTTTCCCCAGCAGCATTGTGCAGTGTTAGCAAGAACATGACTGGTCCCCTAGAGTTAATAGGTAAGTTTGTAATACAGGGTCCATGTTTATTTCTAGATATCTTCTGTTGTCTGTCCTGTACTTCATGCCAACATTTCATACAACTGCTGAAAGAGAGATCTGAACGCCAATGCTGATATTTGTTTAACAATATTAAATATTATACTGAGCTTCCTCTTACCCAATTCTTCTATACTGCACTGAGTATACTTTCAACAAAGGTGTCCCAGTAGTACAAAAAGGATGCATCAATTGTGTTTTAAGACAACTTCATCTTCACACACATCTGTGTCTGAAGTCACAGCTGGCAACTAGTGTTATTTCAGATGTGGGGGACTAAAGCACAGCAATGCCAAGAGAAATTGACCTGGCAATAAAAGGATGCATCATATTTAAATATTCCATCACAGTATGTTGTGCAAAGTGGAAGTGTAGATACTTTGCTCTCATATTCTCACTGGAGAAATAGTTCCAGGGACACCTATTTAATCAGCTTCTGTTTTCCTACAGCCAGGCTTCATTCTTCATTCTGTGCTGTGTGCTCTTTTACACTGGATACAACATACTTAGTAAGGATAAGGAGATGCCATGGTAGAGCCATTGCTATCAAGGAATTCCTGAGCCATGAATTTTACACTAACACTTCCTTTATCAGAAAAAAACACCCATTCACCTCTGTGTTCAGGTGGTTTGCGCTTGAAGGAGATTGCTGCAGAGTGGGAAGCATTCAGAAGTTGAAGGAAAAGCTATTCATGTATCACTAGGATTAAAGTTCCTACTAAAAATTACATGAATATGGACCAAAATGTACTAAAATTGCATGACTTTTTCAGTAACAAATTTGATGTTTCATCATAAGAACCATGCCAGAGCACCTGTGGAGATAAGTCTTTTTCAAAGCGATCTCTCAAAAAATAAGACTGTTACTAACCCTCTAATTTTGTGGCCCTTAAGTATTTTTACTGCTGTTTCCTGTTTATTTTAAAGACTAAGAGACTTGTTTGTGTGACTGGACCATGAGCTATACACGAAACCTCGAGAAGTTCATGTGCCAGGATCACAATTACTGCCAGTAGCATGGTTCTGTTTTGGCGGTGGTTCTGTTCTTTGTTTTACTTTGGCTTTTTACTTATCTCATGGTAACAGGAAGGAGGGCAGCCAACTAGCAATTTTTTTTCCTTCCTCAAGATGAAAAACAGCCTTCTGTTGAAGTGGATGAAGCCAGTAAAAAGAATGCTGCTTCTCCTCTGTCTGCAGGTGGAATGATGCTGAAAAAGGCATTGCAGTCTCCTATTTCCAGCCCTGTGCCTTACAGACATGTCGAGTAGCTGCTATTTTTTTTTTCCCCCACTGGACTGTATCTCATTTTTTAAATCACTACAATTATCAGTGTATACATAAATAAATGCCTGTAGTTCTCAACATCTGGTCAGGTACCAGAGTTGACTTGCTCTGGTGCATTATATTTGTTATACTTATCATCAGTGTTTGGCTCCCATGCAAAACAAGTCAAACATCTCCAACAAATATATGCCTTTATTTGAACAGACACGGACTCACAGATATAAAATGAGCAAGAAGGCCTACCTGATGAGCAAACATAAACATGGAAAAGATCTGATCATTGTGGCAGAATAGGTAGAGGCCTGCTATGGTGTAACTGACAGCATTGCAAGACAGTGCCTACTGGGCACATCCTCAGCTCTGACTTTGAACCCTTCATCTTGGGTCATCAGCCATTCCACTGCAGGTTTAGAGTTCTCTCTCATTAAAATAAGAATTTTTAAATCAACCAGAATGACTATTCATATTCTCATTGCACCTAAATAATTCAAACACCCAACTCCAATAAGCTCAACTCGTAATTTACTTTCTTACTCCTCCAGTCCTCTTCTGGAACAGATTCAAGACCAGAAGGCTACATCCTCAACACCAAAACAGTTTTGCAAGCCTAAACTTCATGCCAACATCCAGAACACAGAAGCAAGTAGCCAGGACATGCAGTATTTGGGGCTTAATTCAAGGTGGGAAGGAAGACCTCAGGCAGTGTATATTTTCCAGATTGCAAAATTCAGATTCAATTGGTTAATTTGACTGCATAATTTGACACTGTGCCTTCCAAAGTCCATCTCAAGACACATGCACACACACACATACATATATATATATGAATGCCTTACATGTTTTAGGTAGTCTGCTAATTACCTGTTAACAGGGCATTTACCTTGGCACGGGCTGAAGAAAGGTTATTTCTCACCATTCAAGCATTAAAGGCCTTGCAAGCAGATGGAGGAGAAGCCAGAGCAAGTCAGTTGTCTTTGTGCACCTTGCTGACCATGTCAGCAAGACACAGGCTGCCTGTTTTCCCAAGCTCTCTATTGTCAATATTACTGTTTTACAGGGCTGTCAGGATTTATAGCTTCATTAAAGTGAATTCAGTGCTGCCTTTCCTGCAGAAGCAGGTATCTGTTGGACACTTCCTTTCAAGTGTACAGTTGGAAAATGACTTGTGCATGGCCTTCTGCTTGAATTCTTCTGCTAAGCTGTTCACTTCTTGGTTATTTAGTAGGCTTCAGCCAACACACACATTCCCTGCTCTTCCTAGTTTGTCCTTTCCTTCACTGGCAATGGTAGTGATGCAAAAACTGCCAGCATCAGGCTTCCGAGTCAGCTTTTTCCTACTCACTGTGGCATCTGTGTGTCTGTGTTGCTGTGCTTTACACTACAGTGCTGAGAAGTGTACCCAGTAGTTCACCTTTACTGTTTGACTGGCTGTGATATAGTAAGATGTGACTAAATGTCTGTAGCCAAGTTGCACCAACTGGCTCCAAACCAGTCACTGCAGTACAGTGTCCACTGCTTTGCTTACAGTAATCACTGCATCAGTGTCTGACAAGACATATCATGTCCAAAAACTTAGATAATGGCTTACAGTAATGAGATAATTTATGTACATTCCTAATGCACACTGAGCTCTACTTGGAATGTTGCACATTTTCACTCTCTGGCCCTGGGTTTACCTATATGTGACATACGTATTTACCAGGTTTTTGCCTCTCTTATAGTCATCTGCATGTAAGAAGTCAAAATGGCTCTAGTGTATATTATCTATAATGTGTGTTTAATAGTATATTGCTTATATATGATGCCTTTTTTTCACCTACAGAACTTCAAGTCACCATAGGATTCTAGTAGCAATTGTGACCCTCTCTGATCAGAGCTTATTCTTGTTCTTTTCAGTTTCTGCCTTCAATCTCCTACACAGTTGCTTTAAATGTTGTTTTCCCTTAGGAAGAAAAATGCATTTTCTCTGTGTGATCTAGGACTGCTGTGTGAGAAATCATCTATATTCACCTCATGGTATCTCAGTTTTAGCTCTGCTATTCCAAGAGCATCATAGAACAATGCTCAGGGGCTGGGGAAGGAAAGTGTAGGGTACTTCATAACTACACCTTCTGATAATTTGCAGTAGTTTCTGAATACTCTCCTTCCCCTCTGTTCTAGTGGAGCTTACTACACATGCAGTTGATTGTAAGGCTGCAAGATCCTTCAGTTGCATGTGCATTTTTCTGTGGGTACTAGTAAAATTGCTTTATTGTTTAGATGAACTGTGTCTCTTGCATTTCCATCTTCTACTCATCCTGGGTGTTTCTATATACTAGGCTGACATGGGAAAAGAATTCAAACTAAATATTTTTTAACAAAGGCTTTGATATGATGTAATAATATCTTTTGGATGTGGGATATCTTCTCTGTTGCTTTTACCTGCTGAAAGCAAGCTGCGGGTAAGTTAGCAAGTATGTCATATGTGGTGCAGCACTGAGCTAGAAATCACCTTGTTCTTCCATCTTCCCTACCTATATCTATTAAAAACGCCTGAGTTCATACCTTGCTACATTTCTTGTCATGTGTCTTTACATCCAAAATATTCTCCGTTTCAACATGAATCTCTAAATGTTTGAGTGCTGCCCTACTTTTCAAGTCCTGTACATTTGATCCCTTGGGCATTCTACCATCCCTGCTACCTCATGTCACAAAATCCCCAATACGGTGATGTAGCTGTTTTCCTGATCAAATGACAGTTGCCAATATCATCCTTTGGGAGCAAGTACAAGAATGGTTTTGTTTTGCCTTGGGAGGTAATACCTTTTGACTTCTTTATCATACACTGAATTGCTTGAACCTACCCAAATATAGAATCTTCAGTACTAGGATGGCTACCAGCTGGCAAGGTCTGTGACTTCTCAGAATTAGTCTCTTTCTTCCATGTCCCTATGACTTTTTCTTCTGTCAGTAGGTAAACTCCAAAATAGGTACTTGTCCTGATCATTGTATCCATTTCTAGTTATAAGGTACCTCAAAAACCCATCAGACTGATGTTCTGGTTTGAGTGAAGTGCACATCTAATTACAAAAAAGATGTAGGAAAGAATTACCCTCACTACAGTGTTAGTTCATTAAGCCCTAATGAGAAAGAACCTTTTGCTTCAGTATTCTCTAAACATTTCTTTGCTGTGCTATCTGGAATTTAAATTGTAAGTGGTGTGGTTTATATTTGTTTCAGTATACAACTGTCAGTGGTGATCTTTTTTCTTCCTCTCACATAATTCTCCAGAGACCTTTGGAATCCAGTACGTTTACTTGACCCCTAGAAACATGTTTTGTCACTCAAGTCTCCCACTTCCATGCTCTGACCAAATTTTGCAGCCTGTGTTCTGAGTTTTCTGACCCACCTTTACTGGTTTTTATCCCACACATGCCATGCCTCCACAGGAGCTCATATTCTTGGTAGCTGCTTGCACTCTTCTTTAAGGTGTCATTTAAAAAGTTGGCCTAGTTGATACATGTGGAACCAATAGACAGTTCATTAGTGTGCTTTTTCAATAGCACAGGAAGTACTGATTTTGTTCAAAGTATTTTTATTTCTCTGCTTCATTTCCCAACAATTTTGATATATTTTTTATGTGTTTTCATGTTTGGTAAACCACTGGATCTGTTTTATTTGAGCTTATGTTTAGCTGTGTACTCAATGTATTTCTAATGATCCTGTTTGTTCCCTGAAAATTCTCACTAAGAGTCCCTGCAGATCATCCTTTAAACCAGCCTGTCTCTGCCAGGGCTATGCGGTTTCTGATAGCTCATAGATGGCATGCAACCCAAAGGAACTGTTGGTGGCACTGTGCCTGGAAAAGTGCAACTGGTCTTGCTGGTCTTTGGCAGTTGAGAAGCACCATTCAGTGAACACAGTTCAGTCAAGAACCAAAACTGAAAGCTATTGTTTGTCAAGAGATTGCTAGTATTTCTTTCCTAGGATTGACCTACTTCGGGTATAACAATGAAAAAGATATTGAAAACTTCTGAGTAATGGCAGGAAATGTTTGGAGGTGGCTTTTTGTTTTTGATTTTGGTTTGGTTTTTTGTTTTGTTTTGTTTTGAATTCCTTTAAGGCATTTATCTGTGACCTCCAATTTATGAAAAACACGACCACTAACTTTTTTATATGTGTAAGCAGGTGTATTTGCTAAAATTAGAAGAAAAGTGTGTGAGCCATTGGTTTTGCGCCCCAAGAGTTGAAACTATTGCCTTATGTCTAGAGGGGCTGTAGGACTGTGGAAAATCTCAGATTTTACACAGACTCCCCATTCTGCAGCTGGCACACCCAGATGTTACTACATCCCTGACAGCCTTTGCCCCTCACCTGTGCTGACACTCTACATTTTTCCTGTTTTTCCTTTGGTTTCATCACAAACTTACAGTTTTCCCACTCTGGCTTAAAAACTGCAGAGCTGATAAATATTTTCTCTCACATGTCCATCTCCATAGGAACAGAATCTGTGTTACTGCTGTAACTCTTCTCTGATTTTGTGCTGTTTTTTTCTGGTATGGCCTCTGAATTTTTTCTTATTTTATTTTTTATGTTGGTTTGTTTCTTGGGAAGAGACCAGGTGATCTATTACAGACAATTTGTAAATGTTCAAACATTAAGAAGAAAGAGACTGAAGACTGATCCTGTTCTCATTCTTTCTTCATTTCTGAGTAAGCAATTCCTGAAGGCAAAAACCCTCAGAACTTTGAAAAACGGAAAGTTATTTTAAATGAAGCCCTGGTGCAGGAGTGGCATTTTCCACCTCAAATATCCCCTACTGCCTTTGAAATTTTTTTAGCTAAGAATCAGGGCCTGAACCAGCACCTTGACACAACAACAGAAGTCTGTGGAGCCATTTGCACGTCATTGTTACTGGATGAACATGTAGGGAAGAATCCTTTCAGTCTTATATATACTGAACAAAGTTCTGTCACATCTGCATTCAAAACTATTGCTCCTTTCAGCATTCCTATCAGAACCCAGGTTTTCAATCTTCTCAAAGCAAGTACCTGGATAGAGTAGGCCTGCTGCAGCTAGGACTGAGCCTGTTCCATTTTTTCAAAGCAGGCAGGTAAAGAAATCGTGAAGAAATTGTGAAAGTTGGGACTGTCATTTACTCACTGACATAAAAAGATGATCCACTTCTGCATAGTACTCTGCTACAATGAATTCTGAGGCTCCATTAATTAAACGTGAAGCTTTCTGTCCCTGCAGATGAAATCCAAACCCACAGTAAAATATTTCAACATTTTTGTCTTAGCCTCAGAAGCAAAGTTCAGCCAGTCAAACCTAAGCATGTGTACTTTTCTGTCTGAAAAAATCAATTGTTTTTAACAACTAAAAGCTTTTTAAGCA
Organism: Coracopsis vasa; assembly: GCA_026283785.1. Classification (NCBI taxonomy): domain Eukaryota; kingdom Metazoa; phylum Chordata; class Aves; order Psittaciformes; family Psittacidae; genus Coracopsis; species Coracopsis vasa. Next base: position 14,541 of record JANHGB010008752.1, read on the forward strand.
ACATTCAAACAAACCGTACTTATTAGGTGATCTCTGGCTTTTAGTTCCAGGTCCAGTACTGCCCAAAACGTGAACCAAACTCTCAATGACATTAGCAGCACGTAATGACCTCCTAAGAGAACCTGATTTGCAGCAGAAGCAACAAAATGTTCTCTTTCTTCCGGGTGCCCTTCTCCTTCATATGGTCTCCTTTAGCTGTATCTGTTACAACATAGCATGTAATACTGGAAACTTGGGATTCCCAATGTTAAGGAAGTGACTAAAAATAGTATGAAACAGAGGAAATGTTGCTTGTTTTGTTTTATTTTTTCCTCTAGAGCAGTGCTTAAAAACTCTGATTTTCAAAGGAGCCAAGTCTTTTGGGTTATCTGACTTGAGAGCCTTCAGGAAGACCTGATTTTCAAAGTGAGGTTCCTCAGTACATTCCAAGAATCAGAAAAATTTTAGCCGAGACCAAAAAAGCTGATTAAGCTTAGCAAAGATCTGTATGGTTTGTGTGGTTCTCTTAAATAAGTAATAAAAAGACTGGTACAGTCACATCAAAGGAATTAAGAAGAGGCACCAGATAGTTCTGTGGCTTTGGCAGAGTCTTAATAGCTGTGTTGCTTTGTTGTTTTTTGTTTATTTTGAATGCTAACCTGAGAACCCTTTTCAAGTCATGAAAAGAAATATTAACAAACTCTTTGCACATGAAGCTTTTAGTGTTGTCTTTTGGATCAATTAGGCAGTGGCTATACTCGCTAGGCCATTCCTCTATATTGCACTTCAACCCCTTGCTGACAGTCCTTGACATCTGCCTTCTGTTCAAATGCTTTTTTATTCTTAGAGCAGCAGTGGTTCAATCAAGCATATTCATAATCTATCTTAGGTGTCAAAAATAACTCATTAAGATGAATTTAGAATTGCCCTTATCTGGCTTCTGTGTTTTTGAGTGTACGTAAGTTTTTGGCTTTTCTCCAGGACTATGAGTGCTGTAAAAACAGAGTGGGATTTGTCTTACTGAGCTTCAGCTGTCTAGTATAGAGAGATCTGAGCTGCAAAGAGACTCCGGGCTTCCTCTGAAGTCAGTGCAGATCTAGCTGCTACAGCCATGAAGTGAAGGATGCGTCATCTAAAGCAGGTGTTTGATTTAGTAAGAAGAGGAATCCTGCCCTGTGTCCCCTTTGGTAATGAGAGGGGATCCCCCTGTCCCTGTTCATGAACAGCTAGTTGTATCACCTCACCTCTGGTGTCTTAATAAGTGTCTTCGATGCCAGGGTTGCCTGAGGCTGCCAGATTCTGGCTCCCTGGGAAGGGAAGTTGGAAGCTGTGCAAATTATATGTTGAACCAAACTCCTCACAGCTCCTACTGGCAGAGCGCTGAACCTAGTTCAGAGCCAAGACCTAGGACTCACCTCCTGGTGCAAGAACAGGAAGCCTGAAAATGTGGAGAGCTTGATGTGAGCGTGAGTGTCAAGGTTTCCAAGGTCCTGCTGCACGGTCGAGTGCTTTGGCCTGATTGCTGTTAGCACTGTAAGAGTTTGGGGATGGACACTTTGGCATCCCACAACGCTGATGTTCTTGGCTTATATCCTACAAGCACCGGGCCTGCCTCCCAACAGGTTTGTTAAAGCCAGTATGATTCCATAGGAAACATAACTTTAGGTTTCATCAAAGTTTATGAGAACTCTGATGTTGCCAGTGAAACATTCTGGATTCAACTAATTGACATTTTAGGTAAATACTGTGCAATAAATAGGCATACCAGGTTTACTTTATGTCATAATGGTTGCTTGATCAGAAATAGCACCTGCACAGCTTTGCCTCCGCTGAAGACAACAGCAAAACTCAGGAGTCTGAGTGATGGCAGCACTGAATCCATGGGAAATTACCCTCCGGAATGTATTTGTCATCCCCAGGAATGGTCTTTTGTGATCTACCACCGAAGCAGCTCAAGAAAGAGTGAATGTTTAACATGTCCAAACCTTTCAAATGACAAACATCTTTTAATCTGCTAACCCCGACCTATGTCCAACAAAAAATCCAAACAAATTAACAAGCTACAACACTATACTCTTGAACCAGGACTTAGTCATGACCCATGCTGACAAACACCCAGTTCTCAGACAAGGAATGACAGAGTCCAGCTACTCTGCCTGACCTTGATGTTTCTTCTCCCAAGACTAAGACTGGCTAGAGTGGTTATTAGCCAGTTTTTAAGACAAGCCAGTGTTTCAATTTCAGCATACTGGTTATTAGCCAGTATTAAGACAAGTCTTCTACAGTGGTTATTATTTTCCTCTTCAAACTTCCAGGAATGTGCAGATTAGGTTGTGTTAGACTGACACTCTCAGAAATGTAAGCCCACTCCCACTTCACGACTCCCAAGTTGTAAATGCAAATCTGAGTGCTGAATTTATCCTGCTGATCACAACAAACAATCTTCAGTCTAAAAACTTGAAAGGTGTGAAAAAGTCACCCAAAAGGTGACTGCAGGCCCCATTTTGTCTTAAAATTACCATCTCATTAAACTGAATGAATAGAGACCAATGTGACGTGAATTGCACCTGCAAAACTGAACTGTTTTGGTAGGCATCTGATTTCATGCCATGGTCAAACGTAAACAGACCTTAAATTAAAAATACAGGCATTTGAACCAAGTATAAAATGAAGAGAACAAAAATATGCCAGTTTGTCATCCAGTTCTGCCTCTAAATTAAGATATAATCTCTATGGAAATTCAAAAATTACTTTTTTAAGACCTACAGAACCAGATCCTATAAAAGCTTTGTAGCTGTCACGGTTTTAGAACAACAAATGTGGAAGCCCTTGGCTGGTAAGCTTCACTGGTTTACTGATAGCATGTATTTTTATCAGTCCTCATGGCATTTATTCATGACATATTGCACTGTATTTTCTGTTCCTTTGAAAAAAACCCACAGAGTTGTTATACCATGTGGCAACAAATAAAAACTCCCCTAAAATGGACTTAAATTATTTTATCTTGCCACCCACAAAAAGAAAACTTCATGGTCAAGCTGGTCATAACATTCAGTACAGAATGGTGTAACACTGGAACTAAAAATTAGTGTGTGGATAGGGTGAAATTTAGACTAGGCCTCCCAAGGAATTTCTGTGTAGTTTTTTGTTTGGTTGGTTGGTTTCTCAAAGAAAAAGACTATTTTATTTGATTCCTAGTTATCAAGTAAGCAATCTATCTACTTCCATTTTTGAAAGAAAAATCAAGTACTGCCTCCCTTTAGCATATAACTGTACTTCAAGATGGATAAGAACAGATTTAAATGGGACAAATCAGAGGCTCCTGTCTATTTGGCACTGATATTGCCTAAGTAGATATTTGACAACTTAGTAAGATTATCAGGTTTTCAGTGTAGGATTTTGAAATATATTCCGCATTGGCCTAATTCTGGTCATGTTGAAGCCAGTGATAAAACTCACTCGACTTCACTGGAAAGCCTGTTAGAGAAAAGTGTGAGCTTTTGGAAAGTGCCCTACTTATTTACCCTAGTTGTGACCAGAGAACTGAAGAGTCAAGAAATGAAGATGGGAAAGTGCTGAATAATCAAGCAATAAGAAAACTTTTTTTTTCTTTTTTTTTTTAAGTGAGGTAACATTGAAAATCACAGATTCATTCATGTAGGTCAAAATTCAAGTCTTTATCCTGCCATGAGGTCTGTGCAAGCAAGCATTTATACCAGTGGATCTTCAAATATAAATATGATTGTGTGTACAATGGTTAAGCTCCAGCAGGAACACTGGTTAACAGGAATGGTGCAGAAACAGTTGTTGATACAACTACAAGTGGGATGCTGTTTTGCATGTAAAAGGCTTTTTATTTGGCCTTGGGTTTGGAAGGTAGAGGGTTATTTTACAAAACTGCCAAGAGAGATCCTACCTTGGATCTTCCCATTTAGGCACTCTGTACTGTATTCTAAGGAAGTTATTTCACACCAAATGACACAAATATTTTTAGTCCAGCTGGCTGAAAATGCCCATGACACACAGCAATAACTTACTATGGGTTCAGTTACCTCCTGCACATGAGGCCAAGATGGAACTTGGCCTCCACTGCAGATGGAACAATGGTGACAGATAACAAGGCTGCTGCAATGAGCTGTGGGGAAACACAGGCTGGAAGGAGTCTGGCTAAATGCAGAAGGTGCAAGTATGCACAGTAGAAAGCAGGTGCAGCTCAGATTATGTTGATATTATTCTAAAACTGATGTTCAAGCTTAATCCTTTCCTAAAAGAGAGCTCTGGCCGAGAAAGCTGCTATGTGTCCTGAAGAGAACAGATATCAGCATTCAGTAAGAACTAGCCTTGATCAATAGGCAGCAAGCCTTTCCCAAGAACTCAAGTGGGAGAGGTGTGCCACCTACTGCCAACAAAACTCTGCACAGCGAAACTGTGGTCCTCGATGCTGAGAAAAACCTAATGTTCCTGTGGGCAAAGAACAGGCTATTCTTTCAGTTAATGAGAGACATCATTGCTACAAACGATTTCCAATGACTAACTATTCCACCATAAAAAGTTTGTGAGGTGTTTCGCCATACTTTGTTGCACTGCTGCAACAGTACTGCAACTGCTAAGACATAAGAAAACCTCAGTAACATCTGAAAACATGTAGATACCACACAATCAAGGGACTATCAGGTTGGAAGGAACCTCAAGGATCACCTGGTCTGACCTTTAAAAAAGATAAAAAGCCCATTTTATCAATTACTTATGCTAGTTTTGTTACCGTAAAAGTTGGTCAGAGAAACTCTCTTAAGACTCAATCTGGAGCTTTAGAAAGCAGGAATTCTTTATTGCAGCGCTGGGTGCATACATGAATCGTTTCGCAAAGGTGAGCACACTGTCGTTTGCCGACAGCAGCTGTATATTTAGCATATTCATAGCTTTTCCAGGAACTAAATATAATATTTGCACTCTAATTACGCATGCGCTTTCTTGCTGAGTGGGGGTCTCTGGTGGTCGTCAAGAGTCTTCCTCACTGTGTTTACTGAATGATCTCAATGCTTGCGGCATGCTCACAAGGTCCTAGTGCTGAGTTAGCAGTTGGTATGTCCTTGCTTCTGTTCTGTTCCAGTCTCGCATCACTTTGGGCGCCACTCTGCTATTTTGAAGGCTAGCATCCTTGGTATTATTTACTGTCTCCTTAGTTATCAGTCTCATAATGTTCCTTCCCCTGTCAGCTGAACATTCCTTTCTCTGAATGTGTGAGCAAGTTAGAACAGTTTGCTGTATTCTACTATGTTAGCTTAAAGACACACACACTATTGTTAGTTTAAACCTACAATTTAAGCCTAGAGTCTGACAGGTAGAAAAAACATTTAGCTTCTTCATGTTTGGCATTATGGGAATATATGCAGCACAAGATATTTGTCAAATACTGAGCAGAAACCACGGCAGAGAGAAGCATCTGATTTTTTCCCTTAGCTCTAAAACATTAGACTTTCTTTCATAGCTAAGTGGTCTGAAATTGAACTTTATTAAAACACTGGAGGGAATGATCATGTATCGGTTAGTCAATTCCATTTGAACTACAAAATAGCTTATCTTAGAAGGGGAAGAAGTGAAGGACTCAGCTATGACTCTGATGATCTCCTAAATGGTCTTTTCTTCCAGTCAGAAGGTGAGATTTTATGTCTCTTAAAAATAACCCAAAAAACTCCAAAACCAAACCAACCAACCAACCAAACACACCACTTTCTCAAAAAAAAACCAAAAAAACCCAAACCCAACCCCAAAAAAACCAACCAACCAACCAACCAACAAAAAAAACCCCACAAAACTTTTTTATGGAGCTGCAGTTTTGGCTGAAGCAGCCTTCTTCTGCTCAAAGTTCTCTGAAACCATGTATGTCTCGACAATTTCATTGGCAAAGCTGTCACCTAATGATTACTATTATTACTAGCTAAGCATCATGTTGGATGCCCCTAACTCTAATGCTTCATAGGAGACATCATATAAAAAAGATATCACTACCAAAGTAACCCATTTTGTTACAGCATACTTGTTCCCTAACAACTAACTCAGTTTCCTAACACCATGGCTGAATGAGGTACCACCACACAGCTGTTTCACATTATGGATGAAAACCATAGCCTAAAAAGACACATTTCCTTAAATCAGCTCCTTGGAAGGCTCTGATCTGCAGCATTCTAACTCATCGTGGGCCAGGCAAGTACCTGGGTACAGGCTGCTGACCACACTTTGACAACATTTATACAGAAGGTAGGAAATAATTCCATGACAGAGTAAAAAAAGTAGAATAATCATTAAGTAAGCAATTGTTTCTACTGTAATGTGTTTAACAAAACTCAGGTGTACCTGCTTGGGACTGACAGTGCACATAGGTGGGTAAGTAATGTACCTTCTTTAGAATATTCTAGCACACAAACTAAACCCCCCACATCTAATATTCCAGTGACAGTCATAGAAATTTGCTATAGTGAAGTATATAACAAAGTGATCAGCTTTTGCTGGGGTTTTGATTGGTAATTAAGAGAAAGCTTAACTTGTCAATGAATAAGGATGTGCCATTTATTTGCTGCTTGTATTGCAAAGTATTTGTGTAATACTTTTAAAAAAGTAGAACTTTAAAAAAGAAGAACTTTTATTGAAAAATATTTTCATCGTCCTTACATGGGTCTTTTTAAATTAAAGAAAGCTATTTGGAATATAGAATGTAAAAGGTACTATAAGATGCTAGGTAACACTGATAAAGCATAGCATTCCAAACCTTCTGAACAGCTTTTCTGAGTAGTAATAGTCAATAGCTAACAAAGAGGTGGGCAGGATTTGGGTATAGAAAGGTTACATGTAAAGTGCTTTGCTGACTGCAAGTAGGCTGAAGCAAAGGTTTTAAATCTCACTTAAGTGGCATTTAAGAGCTTTGCTAAACATGGAGAGACTGTACTGATGTCTAAACTTGTGAATTTGTGCTCATACTGACTTCTGGAATAAAATGTTAAATCTTGAAAAGGAATATCTTGTGTATAACTGAAAATCACATACTTGAGAAAATGAATCAGATGTTTTAGGTTGAGCTTGTTCATCAAAATTCATGAATGAGAATAAATTATCCAGATTTACTCAGAAGACATTTACAGGTAAATGTGTATTTTGACTACTGCAGCCCTGTTCTCAAGTACTGTCTTGTTGTACTTCCTCATTTAGAAATATAACTGAATTCATGCTCATAAATGAGAAAATCAGAGAATGACAGGTGATAAAATTAAAATTCACCCCATCAGCATTCTTTCCTTCCATGTACATGAAACGCTATTGAAAAGAACAGTGACCCAGGGACACAAAGCTGTTCAAGACAGCACCTAACTTTGTAATTAGCTTTCATTAAAGTCAATGGCATTATATATGTCACACAAGAAAAAAAACCCTATCTAGCCTGCCAGAAATAAATAACAAAGAAAATGCGGGATTTTTTTATTTTTTTTTAAGAAAAGAGATGTTTAAGAATCAAATGCTTTAGTAAAATGTCATGTCCAGAATGTTGGGATGAGTAAGAATTTGTCCGTCCAGGCCCTCAATTCTTACTGGTTTTGGTTTTAGCTGAAGATGGATTGTCAGCTTCTAGCTCCATCTACTGTGTCAATGTGAAATAACAGAAAGATTGATCTTTCTAAAAAAACAATTGTATCTCAACTTCTCTCTAAAATAAGGGGTCAGGAATCAGCAATATATAGCTGTTGAAAGGAAATGCTTTGAAGTGAAGACAAAATGGCAAATAACATGAGTCAGTGAGTAGAACAGCACACAGTAAACAAGGCAGAGAAGGTTCTGTTTTGGAAAACAGGCTCCACATGATCCTGGGGGAATCAGCTCATTTTAGGCTTTTAGACAATTTTTCTAGTTACCATTTGAGCTCTGTGAAAAAATGTTTTTCATCCATTTTACACTCCTTTTTGAGGTAGCGAAGAAATTTCTTACATTGCCTTCAGTGAAACCAAGATCTCACAAAGTTTTACAGAGTTTCTCACCCTGTCTTGTCCAGACATAAACTAGCCTGATAGTATAAATATTTTCCAGGCACACTGCCTGTGAAGACAGAAGAGCAACAGCTTGAACCTTGTTGTTCTGCATGTAAGCAGACGGCTGCTTGCATTAAGATCTCCTGAGCTGCAGAAAGAAAAGCAGTCTCAAGGTCTGATTTCAGAACTAATCAGTTGTTTACTTAAAAAGTGGCTACTGTAGAAATTATCATTACAGACTGGCAGGACTCAAGCAAAACATGAAATGTAAGAAATGTTTAACCTCCTGGCTGATTCTTGGGTAGTCCACAGTTGATGCTACCTTAAATGTAAGTAATAAAAACCCTTCAAACAACAAAACATTACTTTGACAAGTAAGCTTTGATATCCAAATACAGGTGGTTTTGTCTTCAGGGGTCTTATTCACAGTTTTGGATTACAGATCCATTATACATAAAATATACAAAAACCTTCTCTTTATCTTACCATTTGCCTTCTTTTTATCTTCTACAGCACTTGAGAGAATCAGACAGAAATTTAGAATCTCATCCAGATGCTATTTGCCTCTATTTGCTAGAGCATTTTTACACTCACACATGGTAAACATTTTGAAAGTATGTGAAGCAAATTAGGAACCTAAAACCTACTTTCAGACATCATTTCTGCATGTAACAATGTAAGTCTCAGAGTATTAATAAGTTTTAAGATTACGAGTGCTAAAGACATTTCTTAAATAAGATACAGACTCCCAAAGTAATAAATATATTGCAGAATAAATGTCTTTCTAGCTTAACACTTGAGGCCATTTGTTAGCTCATCACCCCTTTAGAATTTCAAGTTCAAACTACTGTTATATGGTGGTTACTATTAGGACTATAGAGATGGGTATAAAATAGTGACTAGATTGTACAGCTCATAGTAAAAAAAATAAAGTACAAAAATTACATAAAAATCTTAATTTTAATACAAAAGGTATTGCTTCCCTTTGCCTCACCAGGCTTAGGATGCCTAATGAATGTCTGTTTGGGCCATCAGTGTTTCAGCCCAGGCTTCTGTCAATCAGTCATCCTATGGCACCTACACTGTACACATATTGCTGAAGTATAGCCTTTTGCTGGCAGGATTCTTACAGGAAGACTATTGACAAGTCTCATGTCTCTAAGTAGGGCTCTGAATATCTAGACCCAAAATAGTAGTGCTGTATTAGATGTCACTAGATTTACTCCTATGCCGTTATTGTAGTTTTAACTCTTGCCAGATTCTTTGACAAAACTCAGCCAGTGTGGCCACCAGCTTGCTGGTTTACATTAATATTCACGCCTGTGCTCAAACACTCGAGCTACAACAACTGCACCCCAAACTTGGGAGTGCTTTCCCTCAAAAACACACCAGAAGCAGCAGCAAGTTCCA
>JANHGB010008755.1:0-38309 GCA_026283785.1 Coracopsis vasa
CAGATGCAGGGTAAGCAAAAAAAAAAAAAAAAAAAGAAAAAAAAAGAAAAAAAAAAGCTCATCTGGTTTTCATCAGGAAATTTAACTCAGGTAACAATTTTTAACCAGATAGAGACAATTACACATTAAATCGCAGACCATAGGCTAGGCTACAGGCACATCCTAGTCAATCTTATATAGTGCAGTGACAGTGGCCAGTTCCAAGATAGATAACCAGGTTCCAGAAGATTTAGGGCTTTACAGGCAGCCACCTGTATGGAAATTCTGCAGGAAGCAAATGGGAAATTTAGCTTTGCTCAATAAAGTCATACTCACGCTTACGTGTAAGCATGTATTTAAGTCCGTCTACCCACCCAAGGCCTTAACATGTAAGCCCAAGCAACAGCATCTGATAGCATTTTGCACTTCCTTCCATTTTCAGGTGTCATTCTTAAGTCCACCATAAATTAGCTGCTTATGTAACTTCATATTAATCTAGCTGGAAGGTCATAGAAGTCATAAGTGACTGCCATAGACCTCCACAGAAAAAAGGGATTTTGAAGCTGTAACTGATAAAGTTTGTCCACCTGAGGACTATACTGGTCATTCACCAGGAACTGCTGCTTTACAAGAAGATTTGGACTTCGACTTCGCAGAGTGTCCTGTAGGACTGGAGCCTTGCTGAGCCCTTCTCCCGGGGCCCTGGGAGGGCCTCTGCACAGAACGTCGTGCTCACCCTTGTTCACAAACAACCATCAACCCACAATGGAGAAGGTGCCAAGCACCACATGTTCCACTGAAGCCAGCCAGCATCACAAGGGACTCACCACCCCTCAAGCATAAGAAATGAATTTGCTAACATGAGGTAGAAATATCACAAGTGTCACTTCCTGGATTTGACAGAAAATGGGTATATAAAGTTCAGATTCCCACAAGTACATGCAGCTGTTGTAGGAAGCCAGAAGTACCTAGCAAGCTACTGATTACCAGCCATGTCCATGTAGAAGAAGGGTTATTTATTTCACCACACTGTGGGAATGACTGCATCATCTAAGAGTCCTGGGCTTAAGATTCATTTTGTTCCTGCTAGTAAATTCACAAACAACTCGGATATGAGCAAAGGTCTTTATGGCTCCCTCATTTCCAAGGCCTCCCCAGGCTACCTTTGCCCATTTTCCACAGCTAAGACACCTAAGTCTACTCTGACCCTTCCCGACGCAATAAGAGCACTATATGTCACATGTTGCCATGAGAGATCTCTTTCTTCAGAAGTACAGCTGCAACACATCTATGCCAGCTATGGATACTGCAAAAACCAAATTCCTTCTGGGTTTCACTCTCTAATGCTCTCAAATACATTAAGGTTCACATAGAAAGATCTGCAAGATCACTGCAGAAGTCCCTGTCTACATGTGCCCTGCTTCCGGCACTGTAGATGCTGGCAAGCCCAGTGTTCTCGCACACTGAAGCACTCCAGCTTCCTGCACTTGATAGAAGGGCTTTTGTGCCAACCAGACCCACACAAGTGACGTACAAGGACCGCAGAAACTCTCAGCAGCTCAGAGTATCCTGACAATCCTTCCTCAGAGAAACCACCATGGATCCGCTAAAGAAGGAATCTGAGGAGGAGACGGCTGAATGTCCAGATTACATACTCCTTCCCAGATACTTTGTAGCGAAAAAGTTTATATCCTTGAAAGATGGAATTATAATTCGAACTATGGGTCCCTGGTAACATCAGGGTTAGACAACTGATGTAGGAAACAGAAACAGAAGATCTGAGAATGGCTTGAGGCTTTACTACAGTCAGTTTATAGTAAATTTTGAAAAAGTCCTCAAGCCATCCTTGAATTTTCTATTCCATTCTTTAAATGATTTCCAACACCGTGGGTGCTGGTGACACCAGAGTGGGCTGCACAGCATGTCAGCACCAAAAAAGAGGGTGAAATGTCAAAGACAAGAAGCATGTTTTCTATCTTCCACATCGTATTTGTGAACTAGATTTTCTGGGAAGCTCCTGCTTCTGCTATAATGCAACCCAGCTCATGGCGGTCCAGCTCATCAACAGGACTGATCCATAGGCAGTGTAACTTCACTTTAGCAGCTCTGAGCTAAAAGGGATTTCTCGCCAAAACCATAAAGCAGAGCTGCAGTGGGACCTGGTGATGCAGATTAAGGAAGCCACAAGTGGCTTCTTGTTATCCTGCACCCTCCACTATATCTTTTAGGAGCTGGCAAGAAACTTTCCCCTCTGGCTTCCAGTATACTCCAAGTAGGGCAAGGGCCCCTTTGCTTGCAGTATCACATGCCTGGCCTCCTTTCTTTTCTCACTCAGGTAATGAAACCTCTAAAGGGCTATCAGCAGCAAGTCAGGGATAACAGCATGAACTGTGCAACAGTGGAAGAATTTGGAATGCTAGGCATTGTGGGTCAGGGAGAGTCAATCCCATATGATTCCTACTGATTTCAGTGTGAATTCAACAGATGATACAACACTTTTGAAAAGCAGCCCAAGACACACACAATAGCCCTCATGAATGGCCTTCCTATTGGACACACCACACCTCCACTTAACCCAGGAAATGGCTATCGAGTCACACAGAGTTGGCAACCCTACAGGTTTTCCTTAGTGTTTGGACTGATTTCACAGGAATATTAAGGAACAAAGGAAAAACAAATATATAAACATATTCATGCACAGCTGGAAAATTTGAGCTTAATACTGCAAAGTGAAGAAAGTGTCAGATCTTGTCAGTGACTTCAGACTTACTGTGGAACACAGAACATTTAATTTCTACATTCTATTCCAAAAAGTTGCTCTGATTTTCAGAGAGTTTGGCTTTTACAATTGGACAGATGTGATTATGAAGGATTTGCATGAGGGACTTTCCCAGGCATGCTTTATAAGCTCACTAAGACTTCTGAAATTGTGTCAGTCTTTTCTGTCTCACAGTACGACTTTCGAGATTTCTGTCCCAGGGACTTGGAACTGTGCACACAGTATCTTGCTACTAAGTGGAAACTTTTCCTGCAAAAAAACATGCCAACATCAGAATATCTGTATCTTCTCCTTTCTCATCTTTCTAGTGTCTTTTTCCCACAATTTTAATGTTTCAAGTTCTGCAAACAACTATTATTCGGGCAAAAATTAGGAAATGTTGTTTCCAGGCATTAAGCACTGAATCTTTATCTGTGTCTATGAGCCCACTGAGAGTTTCACATAAATTCCAATTGCTTTTCCACCCCACTCTTTTTTCCATTCTTGAAGACGGTTGTTGCATAAAGGACTGTAAGTTTCTCTTTTATTTTGGGTTGTATGTATTTTTTGTGCTATACAAATTACCTATTTCTATCTGCTACTCTTTTCCTTTCAATGATTTACTTTCCTGCGAAGGAGGGGAAGGAAAAAGCAAGTTTCAAATATGCAAGTAAATAACTGTAGGAATAGTAACTACATACCACAAGATGGAAATGAAAAATAAAAGGAACAGTACGCAGATAATAAAAACTGTCTCTTGTTAGACACATCAGGAGGCTGCTGTGACCTCAGACCTGTCGTCACAGAAGCCAAAACCTGCAGAGAATGTTGCAGATTCTATTTAAGGTTTGCACTGAGATCTCCACATTAGAAACTCTATTATTTTCATTCTTGATTGATGTTTCAGTGTTTAACTGAATTTTGGCATTGCATTTTCTTAAATGAACACTAACTAATGGTTTCATTACAGTCTTAAGGATGGCTTTGTTTCATGCGCAAAGCAAACATTTAGTGAAGGGTGTGATTAAAGCCAAACAAGTAAATGTTTTACAGAGCTAGCTTAGAAGCTATAGCACAACAAAACAGGTAATTATATAAATGCTGCAAATCTAACCTGTATGCACAGATGCCCATCTTGACTCCCCCATCTTCTTTCCCACCCCTGACCCTCCATTTTTTTGCTTGCAGTTTTATCAAAGCCACAAAGAAATAAACTGGGAGCAAAGCAATGTTTTCAGCCCCAAAACAAGTTCTGGTACCCAGTTTTTCAAGAGGATGTTGCTTGTAGTGGGCAAGCTAAATGTAGTTTACTCAAACTGCCTTCAACACATATGGTAGAGTGTAAAAAAGGGGTAAAGGGAAAAATCTGTATCTTAGACTCTTAGCAACTGCTGAAACAGCAGAGCTTACTTTTACCTCAAGCACTTATCCAATAATTTGCTAGGAAGTAAATAGGAATTATGACCTCTCAAGTGGGCATTTATGCCCAGACATAAAGTGCTCATATCAGAGGAGGGAAGATTTCTAATCCATTTCGTAGAGAAATATACAGACGTTGTTCAAGGTGCAAAGCCATGGAGCCGAAATAGGGAGAGATGCAGCAGATATGGACTCTTCTCTGGCTATTCCATTCTGCCCCGAAGCAGGGGATGCTTTGTCATCACAGCACATCCCACAGCACAGGGTTCACCTCCAGAGCCTGGCACTCAACCCCAGAGAGAGGATGAGGGACTGGCAGGGATCTGCAGCGGGAACGCTCCCAGCACCAGGTGGCGGCTGAGCGCAGGCCAGGTACCAGCCCCAAGCTGAGCCATCTGGGCGATGAAGATACACCCATTGTACGAAAGCAGCGACCCAGGCGTGATCTTTCTCTGCAGGAAAACTACCCCCAAGATAAAAAGGGTGGTTTTCTGCTAAACAGGGAAAGTAAACACTGGGAACAAAACCTTACAAAGCTATTTACTGTGCTTTTAAATTTAGGGGGTTTTCCTCTCTCCTCAAAAAAGTTTCTGAAAACTCCTCGCTATTCCTATCTGTAAGTGATACCGGTTTATGGAGAGGAGGGAGAACACAGGACAGGCAGTAAATCAGCCTACTAACTGATCCAGAGTCCATTATCAAATGTTTTTCATTATGAGTATGGCTTCACTAATTTCTGCAATGCATTGTAGGCTATTTCTGGAAGCTTTAAAAATGCATGAAGTTTCTGCATTTTAATACTGAACAGTGTAGTTATTTCAGTTTATTAAACAAAAAAAAAAGGGGGAATCTGCTTAACTGCAACTGGCTTTCATGTCACTAAAGGACTAAGCCAGCGCAGAAGCAGCCAAGCAGGAACCCTATTTAAGTCCAGCATGAAGAAAACCTTTCCAAACTCCTACACCAATTAGGATAATCTGGGTCTTTTGATGTTAAAATCCCCAAGAATCATATGGAAATCATAAAAAGCACAGTATTTAAAACAGATCCAGAATGCAGATAAAATTATTTTTCCTCTTAACGTTTCCACCAGAGCTGGGGGCACCATCAGCTAACAAATTCTTTGTAAGGCTTATGTCACTTGTACTGTAGTGCTTGCTTTCGGCCAAAGGAGATGAGGGAGGCCGTCTCTCAAAGTAGCTGCTCATAAAACAGCAGAGCTCCTGGGAGGCAAAGCAGGGCCGGGCAGGCACCAGGGCGAGCAGTGAGGCCAGCCCCAGGCCCTGTACACAAGCTGCTTCCAACCAGGGGAAAGGATACCAAACAAATGCACAACACGATCCACTGGCCAGCTTCCGGAATTTCAGCCCTTGGACACTTTGGTGGGCTCTGTACAGACTTCCCTAAATGAATGGCATCCTTCATGAACACAAACAGAAGCTACAGGCATTGAAATAACATGTCTGACTCGGGTAATGAGTTATCCTTAGGTGAAAAGCACTTCAGCTTTGCATTTCCTCATTATACTACGCTATTTCTGAAGCATCCAAATTTCTGTAAGTGTCCTGCTTCCAAGGAGACACAGGGCGAGAATTCTGTTTGCCTTGGCAATTCGAAAAAAAGACCACGGGCAGGCAAGCAAGGGATGTTTTGCTGGATGAAGAGTTGCAGAGTTGGGGGGATGTTTCATTTCCTTTAAATAAATTCTGATCAACAGTATTTCGCTGTGAAATCTGACACAGCAACAAACCTTTGCCAAAACCATATACATATATAGGAAGAGAGAAACAGAGAAGGTATTTTACACCGTTCTTACAGACTGCAATATAGTATTTTCTATAATGGCAGAGGTTAAACATGCCTTCTTGTGCAATACGCAGCATCAGTATAAGCCTCCCTATGGAACTAGTTAATACACTCTCACTAACGTGTGTAAGATGTTGTACATCACAGTTCCCTAGAAGCAAGGGGATGGAGACGTGGCACGACTCAAGAACCTTACACTGGCATCTGAATAAATTGAAAAGTAAGCAAAACTCTTCATGTTTATACAAGCAACTTGACTGTACTCTAATAGAGGACAAGGGTACGAAACTATGTCCTTATAAAGTAACTCTCATCTTTTACTTATCTAACAAAAAGAAACACAGGGGAGGGTCAGAGGCTGCAAAAGGAAAAATACCAAAGTGTTAAGGCCAGAGAAATGGAAAACAAAGATAGCAGTTCTCGCAGATGGAGCGCACAAAAAAACCTTAAACACTGCTTATTTGTCTATAGAAAAAAACACCAAATATTGTTGTCAGTTGTATGCACACCTCTGAGAACATGATATTTAAATTGTCAGTTTGATAACCAATAAAAATGATATTAACTGAAGATTAGAATTACAGCTCTATAAAAAGAAAATAGGTAGTAGCGTTACATGAATGTGAAATCAGCTTTTCTAACTAATCACCTCAATTTTCAGTTAGGTTATGAAATTCTTTTACAGGTTTTTCATTTCCTGTTTTGTCTTATGGTAATACTAGAAATACAGTTAATATTGATTACAACTTCCATAACTTCACAGTGCCTGAATTGCTTGCTATTCCTAGTATTTGTAGGAAACAAGCACTGCAGCTCCTGACACAGATATTACCCCTTATTACTTTTGCAGCTGAATAATATTCAGCCTGTAACAGAATCCTCCTAGGACTGAAAAGTACTCTTGTGCACACGGATACACGCACAAAAACAACAACTAAAAGCTAAAAGCAAACTTTCCGAGAACTTCTGGGTCAGCTTTTGACATCACCCATAGGAATGAAATCAGACACCGACCAATCAGGCACCATGAGGCTGGCAGTGCAAAATAAACAAAAGCTGGGCCCAGGGCTCTACAATGAGGGAGGGAAGTGGAAGAGACTATTGTTCCAAAAGCTTTTAAATGATGTTGCTTTGTTTATTTCTTTTGACAATTCCTGAACTGAATCTTTAAAAAGGGAAAGGGCTCTCCCCTCCCAGATCTGTTAAAACAGACTTGGGGGGTTTCTTTTCCCTGTTACTATTTGTTCACTTCAACAATGTTTTTGAGAGCCCTGTAAAGCGAACAGCACTATCCCGCTGCAGCATGTGGGAAGGCAGCATTCTTCCCAGCATCTCCACAGAGGCTCAGCACTGACAGCAGTGCCAGATTTTCTGAAAAGCTGGGCAGGCTGTGTGCTAAGCTCTTTTCAAAATCTGACCCTTATTTAGGTGCCTTCCAGGAAGCTGAGGTCTTTAGAAATCTGGCAACGAGCATAGATACTGGGCATTTTGGGAAGCTGGAGCAAGAACTGTGCAACGAAACCACCTATCCATGTGCTCTCCTGAGAAGAAAAGTGTCAGCTCTTTTGGTCTTTTTTCCACTGTGGATTGCTGAGCCTGCCCAGGACGAAACTCCTGCATGAGACTGTACCTTATTCACACGAGTGGGTTGAGGCAGACAATGCCCCGCGCAGCGTCATAGCTGTGGCTAGCTACAGCCGATGATTCACTTCTTGGACACTCTAACCTGTCACTGAACTCAAAAGATTTAGGATTAGGCCCAGAGTTCACTAAAAGCACACATGGTGCATTTTTTCAGAGTTCAGCTCGGCTGAACAAAGCCAGCTCAATGACTTCAATCCTCTCAGTGCTTCCCCAAGGGGAAAAAAAAAGCAGCATATGTCTACAGTTTGGACTGGACTTGCTGCCCCCTTCCCATTTCTAACCATGCTGCATAGCTAAATGTATAGGGACAAGTAAATGCATTCCAGAAGTAAAAAATAAACTCATGAATCCTGGAGTTGTGCAGGTAAAGAATATCAGTCAGTCTTATATCTTTAATAAAATAGATCTTTTTCTACTCTTGGCAAGAAAATTAGTCTTAAGGTTCACACAAATAATTACATGTTATGGAACAGCAAATTATTACAAATGCCATAGAATTCAAGCAGCCCCAGCTCAGGGCCAGATTTTCAAATGTTTTGCAGATGTTTATGGTTTGCTGCAAAACTTTTGTCGAGTTACTCGCACAACACAGCATTTACTGAACGATTTTGGCACATGGCAATTCATTTTCTTTGCACAGGTGTTGCATTCCAGAAATATTTTGTCTTCTTGTAGAAGACTGCTGGAATTCTACTTAAAAAAAAAATAAAAAATCACCATGAAAGAAAACAGATCCTCTCATCTGGGAGAGAAAAAAATGCCTCCCAAACTCAATTCGTCTGCCTTTTCAGGTAGAAGAAAACCTCCTTACAGGTACAAATCTATTCAAAATATGTTACAGATGTCTGCTATTTCTGCAAAACTCGCAACTGGGAGGCACAGTCCACTGCAGGCTGAAGCCCCAGGTTGGCTCTGACAAGGATACTGGGGCCTCAAATGCCAGGTAGTGTTTCAATGGTTAATTTTGCTTCCTGGAAGTTCACAGTTTGTGGGACTGCTGAGGCCTAACCCTTGACTGTGGGAGAGAGTCACAGAAAGAGACTTTGTCCGGCAAACACCAGGCAGAGCCACAGCAGGGACCTTGCAGGCGCTCAGGCAGAGCCAGTGTAGGCAGCATCAGCATCCCCACATGCAACCATCACAGTCCCCCTCAACCTCACCACAAAGGCACCACACACACCCACAACGCTCCCTTTTGTTTTGAGTTTTTATTCCACACTGCGTGGGGCAGGAAGCTAAACACAAAACTGGGTTGTGCAGCACTTTAGACCTTCCCTTTGACTGCTAATTTGCCTGGAGGCAAAGTGAAATGAAACCCTTGGGATTTAACAACTTTCTCTTTTAAGCATATGGAAATTAAACATTAAGCCTTAAAAATTTTCCAGGAGCAGATATGAATCCAGATATATCACTTTGCAGGTATGGAAAAATACAACCAGCTATCTTTGACTTCTTAGACATGCAAGCCACGAAGTTTTTCAGAGTAGGAGAGCAAAGATGAAAATGCCAACGGACTGTTAACCTTTAGAGACACATTTTAAGAGATAACATGACTGAAACCAGATAAATGAGAATTAAATTTAATCAACCTCCCACTTCCTAGCTACACCATCAGAGGAGAAAAATCTACAATTAGGAGAGAAATGGAAGGAAATTCAGACATCTTAAACTGAGCAAGATCACACCTCTGCGAACTTCCCTGATCATTCTAAATACTGCAATTCCCATGTACCATATTACACACTTGTCATCTTAACAGTCCTCTTACAAATAATCAGTGGAAGGGAACATTTAAATAATGTGTTGGAGTGCATATTATCTAGATTTGGCTGTTGTTCTCTCATCTAGAGCAAAATGAATCTAAATTTACAATTTAAATACTTTGTGTCAAACCCTTAAATCACCCTTCTCATTTTGTGAATGGAGTTAACATCTATGTGGTAGCTATGACCCACTAATTCGTGTATTCCAATATAGTGGCTAAGAATATGTAATTTTTTAATGTTTTGTTCTATGACTTCACCCACAACTCCCTGGTACTAATTTAAGAACACAGACCATGGTGCTTCTAATGAGCAAAATATTAAAGTAAGATTGACTGTCACAGTCAGCAATCTGTTACCAAAAGTCTCATCAAAGTTAGATAGGCATGAAGATATGTACAACAGGAAACTTAATTTTTGAGTGACAGGAGTATTCCAAGCAGGAACATAAAAGCCTATATTAAACACAAGTTGAAATATATATGCTTAAAATACAGATCCTTCTAGGAAGGGCCTTTTTTGTCTTTCTAAAGAAACCATTAAATTATGATCATATTTCTAAACTTTTTTAAAAAATAATTCACATGATTTTATGTTATATTGAAGCTGAATGTATGTTACTATTCAGGCTGATAATTTTTCTGGAGAAAGATAAACCACTGAATGGATAACTTCCACCGCTTAGGCATCTAAACCAATTTGTTTAAACATTACCCTGGGTTTTTTTAACACTATTTTTTCCTGCAAGTTACAGCAACAGTTTTCTTAATTTTCAGCTAGTTCGGTTTATCATTAGTTCATTGTAAATTAGGAAAATGATTAGGAATTCAGAAAGTAAGAAAGTTTGTTTTCCTCTTTCCATTTATGAATAAAATTAAGATGTGCAATGATGGATTACTTAAGTAGTTCAAAAAACTTGAAGTACTCTGTGTCCAGAAACAATTGGCACAAAGCACTAGCTGCAGATATTAGTTTGCATAACAGATTGGTTTAAAAGCACATGTTCCAATATATTTTTTTGCCTTGTATGCCAGAACATCAGTTAAACCACTAAAGCAGTCTTGAAATGTCACTTTTGTGTATTTTAATTGAATTTAAGCTGCAACATTTTGCTACATGAATCATGAGTTTAAAAAGATCTATTACATCTATTAAGAAATGTGATTCACTACTTTCAAGTATAAGAGGAATGTAAAAATTTAGAACATGAGTAAATGTACATAAGCAGTACACGTGTATTCAGAGAAACCCAATTGTGTACAACAAACAGCTCTGGTTAGTAAACGATGTTGACCAATAAAACCCAGTGTTTGCTTAGAAAAGTAACTGGAAAGCAAAAATGCAAAACAAGATTACACTTAATTATTTAAATCAAAGTGTTCTGCTTGTTGATTTAAATTGTGATTAAAATCAGGGATTTAAATTAATCCACTCTGGATTGCATAAACATTGCCTTACTAAGAGGAAGCAGTAGCTTCATCACCCAAGAAGTCATTCAGGAAAAGCATTGTGACAGAGCACAAAGAAAGACTGAGGAAGTTCATTAATAGATATCCCTCTGCTACCCAAGCTTTCTGGTTTGTCCCACGGAGAGAAAGCAAACACATGAGCGGGAGGAAGTGCTCACAGGAGGTGTGCAGGCATAAAAACATGCACAGGCACTCTGAGGTAAAATAATGATGATAATTTTTCATTAAAAGCAAGATTTTTCCCCTCAAAGCTAAACAAAATAAATTACTCGGGCATTCTACTTATTCTTACTTGTTTTATTAATCAGTCTGTAGAATAGTCCATGTTCATACTTTTCCCCCACTAGCAGGAACTAGCATACTCCCTGTTTACCTGATACTGGCATTAACTGTCATTTAAATAGAAAGCAATACTAGATATTTTACTGAAATAGATTTAGCTCAGATACTCACACCCAAATCCTGTTCCAGTTTCTACCAAATCCTGGACTCTACATTTCTTCCTGGATAGTAGCAAGGTGAAGAGCAGAAACCAAACAGTACAACTTTGTGTTGAAGGAGATCTATCTACTCCAACTTAGCTAAAAGTCCAATGTATTGCCAAGGTAATCGAAATACCAGTATAATGACAATGGAGCACAAACTAAAGTACTTGACAATGCAACCTACAGTGTATTTACTCCAAGAGTCCTTTAATACCTTATATGAGAACATCCACTCGAATAACATGATTTATTTTTCAGCAGAGATCCAATTAGAATTAAAATAAATGAAAGTGGGTAAGCCTTTATATTTTCTGCTTCTCAGCTTGTTTTTGAAGGACAAACTACTCTGGTTGAGCCCACTTCTAATAGGAACTACTTTTCTTTTTTGATTTTACAAGAAAGTATATTACAATCCAGAGAGGATGAGTCATCAGAAAATCCTTGTCTAGTTGCCAAAAACCTGCCCCTCTTCATTATGAATATAAAGATAAAAGCTCTTAAAGTACATTAGCTGGCATACGCCTACACAGACAGTACAAATAAATTAATTGTGCCTAGCCTCAAACATCCAAAGAGGTGTAGCAGGAGCTCAGTCCATCTTCTTTCATTAACAAATTAAACTGTAATAAAGCATCAACAGTTCTCTTATGTACGTAAGTTTGGCTGTTGTACAGAAAGGTTTTGCAGGTAGCATGCTTTCTTACATGCATACATAGTAACTTTACCTACATTAGTTTGCATCCACTGTATAAATACCAACAGAAATGGCATATGCCGGGGAAAAAAAAAGAATAAATGTTGGAGTAAGCCCATTTGCCATCCTACAAAACTGTTCAGAAACTGCATAGGTTTTTGGAACAAAAGAGTTGGGTACTGATGTTTACCAAACAGGGAATTTGGGGTATGATGGTATGATGCGATTTCATACATGCAAAATTTACAAGTTCTTTTGCATGTGACAAGAAAGGCACATGCATTTGGAAGTGTGAGTGCACTGTGTCTGGCCTGGCATATTCAGGACCATTCAAAAACTGCACTACTTGCAAACATCAAGACTATTTCATAAAAATATATACACATGTATATTTTACAACACAGACAATGAGAATACAGATTAAAAGGAAAGTCACTGTATGAAGTACTGTACATGGACCAGGGGCCAGAATTACTGGAAATAAAATTTCCCATCAAACCCTGCTACAGATGAACTGCTTTTCTTCTGGAATGCTCACAATCTTTAGCATGAGAAAGTTATACACACCAACTTGAAAAACAAGTTTAACTCTACTTAGCCACAAGCTAAGATTACACCCTCAAACACACCTTTCTAAGATTTCTTATGAGAGGTTTGTTTGTGCAATCCAGTTAAGGGCAATTTGTTAAAATTGCTCTGTGATTTTCTTTATCCTTTAACTGCATAATTTAAGCAACCTGCATTTTATAAGTTCAAAGAATTTCTTTTCTAATTACATATTTCTGTTTTTATCTTCTGAAAAAAATGAAGTTGTAGCAAAAGTAGAAAAAAAAAAAGGATGGAAGAGAGATATTGAGCTCAATCATAGACAGCAACTTCTTAGTTAGTGAGAACAGGGAGTGAGTTAACATAAAATAGGGTTTGAAATGATCTACAGTCTGTGTTACTGCTACTCTACCTTTCTGGCCTCCAACCCCCAGGCTGGGAAAGGCCAGAGAGAAAATCAAAGCACTGATTTCAGAGGAGTCCTCTGGAAGCTAAGCAGTACCACTGATACCCAAAGGCCAGCAGCTCCCAGCTGTCCGAAGCCTCAGTGATCCCTGTACAGAGAATTTTACCCTCTGTGTTTTTGTCAAGCCATTCTTCAGATCCCTTCCCAAGTGCAGCAAGGCATTACCATGGCTGCGATGTTCTGACTAGCTGTCAGCCAGGGCTTCCTTCCAGCTTCGTCCCTCCTTAAGTTTCACTTTGTATCTTCAACCACAGACAATATTCTTCTTCTCTTCCTACCTCAGGTAAGCGCACTGCTGCTATCTGATGTTAGTAGCTGTTATGTGGTATTACACATGCAGACACAGCCTCAGTGGCTCCCAACCAAGCTCTGAACTCCATTTGCAGAGGCCAGCGTTTCTCCTCGGGGTACAGCGGCGTGACCAAAGACGCGGACGTGCACCTTAAGCAGGCTGTGGCTCACTACTCCCATTGCACATGGGTTTTCTTTTTCTCCAGAGATCAGTTTTGACAGGCACCAAGACCAGTGCAGACATACTGGCCTGAACTCGTGACATCACCTGATTAATAAATCCAAGGAAGGTTTGGCAGCTCCAGCTATGGGCAGCCAGCCCGCGGCAGAAAAGCAGCCACACATCAGATAACGCAGTGCTAACTCATTGCTCTATACAGTACCTCAATCAATAAACAACTTATTCACAAGCCTGCTGTATTAACCATCACCTTCTGTAAGCTCTAAAAGCCCTGCCAATGCACAAACCAAACCCTGCCAGACACAATGGGAACATCAGAGCTCGTACTTCTTCCCCCCCCCAGCCAGAGGGATGTGGAGGCTGGCGGAGATGTTATCCTCACAGTAGCAATGGCAGCTGACAGAGCCCTGGGACTGCAACTTTGCCTTCACTGAACTGAGGACATCATTTGCCCCAGCTCTGCAGTGGAACGCATAGAACCCTCGCTGAGCACCCTCCATCTCACTAGAGCACAGCCAGGCTCACGGCCTTCCAAACTGAGGCCACAATAGGTCTTTTTTTTTCCTTTATTTCTTTATGAACAGTGCCTCATAATTGCAAAATGCTTAATTAGCAATATGGGTTCATCACTCTGCCTGAAGACTTTTCCTCTTTCATGAATAAAGGAAGCCAGCCCAGCTTCCTGTTATACAGCTACCAGCGTTGGCTCTAATAAAGCACCATCTTTGGCCAAAGTCAACCACAGCCATCACACAGATATGTAATGTCTGATGTGTAACTGCAGATACTCTTTCTTTTATGGGGTTAATACTTGCCCTTGGGGATAATTGTGAAGGACTTTAGATGGGAGATTTCCATAAAAGGCAGTAAGAGTCACCCAGCTAAAACCACATATAACTCAAGCTAGTTTACTCCTTTGCATTATTTACATGTCTCCCTTTAATGTGAATGCATCAGTTTAAAGGCACAGTGCTGCCAGTGTTCCAAGCAGGCAGCTCTTCTCTGGTGACCAAATGTGTCTTTTCAGAATTTAAATTTCCACACATTTCCAAAATACGCCTGTTCCTTGGCTGCCAGAAAACAAAGGCCCGAGTCTGCCTTTCCTGTTGCTGTCAGGGGACTGGCTGTGTCAGATACTGAAATCCAGCATACTGCTATTTCAAACTGGCAATCTGCTGACTCCAAATGTGCACCTGGCTACTTTGTGAGTGGACCCAGAGAACGAGGAGGAACCACCAGCGGGCCCAGCCCTTCCACTCTGTTTTCCTGTTCCCAGCATACAGACTTGGGATCATGCCTTCCTTGCAAGGGCTTCTGCCAAATCAAAAATTACACCAATACACCTAGGTAACCAGAGACTTTTCCAAACCGCTTACAGCTTAGCCTTCCGTTTTAAGATCACAGGGTTTTTTCAGGTTTATTTCTAGCATAGACTTATACAATAAGCATCAGCAAGGTTCAAGTTACAGCAATTAATGAAATTTAACTACATTAGTAGGGAGAGTGCCTTCTGTACAACAATTTTGGTTTCAATGTTTGAAAAATGCAAACAGTAATAAGAGTGAGGTAGAAATATTTTCATTTGATTGCATGCTTCTGTCTCTGACTACACGTACGAACTTGTTTCCTGGTCAACGGCAATTTTTGCGGGTAGGAAAACACAATTCTGCCATCCACTCAGTCCCTGAGTATCTTGTTTTTATAAGGCACAAAGGTTTTGTCAGTCAGGTTACCTAGGAGTGAAAGTCATGTCTCTTAATCCGTAATACTGTTGCCCATTACACACCATCTGGTAATACAGTCAAAGATAATCTGATTTTTTTCTTTTAAAAACATCACATAGCTATATCATGTGGTGCATGCAATATGAGAAATTACTTATTTAAGTATGGTGCTTCTATATAGTTTACAAATCCATGGTCACTCGCAGTTAATCTGAAAGCAGTTTTGAGGAGGGCTTTTTTAATTGTTACTTCAAACACCTGAGTCCCTGGCTGAGGTTTTTATCTGTTCACAATTATACCTAAAATTGTATAACCAAACAGCTAACATCTAATCTAACCAATCTTTAAGAAGCTGTTATTGGAATTCAAAAATGTGTCTACAGTGGAACAAGTATCACAACAAAGCTGTTTCACATCCCAAAAGCAACAATGTCTTATCGCAGTGTCTTTACTAAAAAGAGCCTGATACAATTATAGACAACTACAGACTACTTGTTCAATGTGATGCAGGAGTTCTCACGTATTTCAACTAGATTCTGGAAGTCTACCCATAAAGAGCTCCATACAAGATACTGGTCCATCAATATATCTGCAAGTCTGCTGCAGATTTGCTTGTCACTTTATTTTCAGTCTCCAAAAGTAATCAAAATAGTTAGTGAGTTGCCAAAAGTTGTATCCTCACAAAATAAACCAAAAAAAGAGAATCAATCATGCTGGGCTAAAGAAGACTGTTACAGAAGTAATTAATCAAGTGAAGGCAAATAGGCCGTTTGCTGTTGCTCAACTCCTTTGCCACATCATTTCAGCAGCCCTTACATTCTCCAAGGCCAAACCTTCAAACACCAATATCATTCCCTTCTGATGCAAAAGACACACCCAAAACATTTTCAAGAAGGGTGGAAAGTAGTAAAAGGAGATTTTGGTGATTTGCAGTCAGGTTCTTCTGGGAAGATTGCATATTTCTAGGAGACTACAATATACACAAACATCTGTACCTCTGATACAATCACATAATCACCATTCAAATCTAGATAGCTACTTTTCTATGCAGATTTTTATTACTTTCTCTTCCTGGAATAATTAACCACTTCCAGGATTATTTTTTTTTTTAACTTAAATAGTAAAGACTTAATTTTCACCTGACTTTTCAATTAAAATTCTGAATAATTCCAATTTTTCTTGCAGGCCACCTTTGAATCAGTCTATCAGGCTGCTGTGTCCTTTTGCACTGGCAGGCTCTGTTCCCATCAGAGCCTCTGGGCAAGCCAAAGCACAAACATAAAGCTACAATAATCTCATTTAGTGATACACCTGCATCACTCATCAGAAGTTTCCACGATCTCAGGCTTCATTTAGGGAGAGGGAGGCAGTCATGCTCCAACAAAAGAAGGTTCCTCACAGTTTCATGTTGGGTGATGGCTCACCAGCAGCCCAACTGCTAGGATGCCAGACCACGCACTGTGAGGAGGCAGGAAACATTCTACAGCCTGGTGAGCAGAGCGATAGAACCCAAGCCCCACCTGTGAGGTCACTGCTCCTCTCTCATATGCACCTGCGGAGCCTTAAAAGCACCAGACCTCATCTGCAAAGCTTGTCCCGTTTCCTCTGCTCTCTAAATCCAATCGTCCCATTCTTGCTCCCTCTGACCAGGCTGTCCAGCTGCCTGTGTCTATCAGGTATATTCTGCTACTAGAAGGGATTTGAATAAAGCATTTAAGTATCTGGCAAGCATTTTCTTCAATGAAGACATGTTAGGAACTAGGCAATCATATTTTCAGCTGTGCTGCCTGCCAGAAAAGTGCACAAACTTCCAATAGCAAAGAAATGAGGTCATTTTGGTTAACTGCCAAAATCAGCACATTTCCTCTTTTGGTTCTGGACGCTGCACCTCCACACTGCATGATGTGTGACAAGTTGTGAGAGGGGGCTGCAGCCTCTCAGAAAAGGAAATAAAAATTAAACCAGTGGACGTTATTAAAAAGAAGGAGGGAGGTAGGTGATTTAAAAAAATCATGAAACATCCTAATGTCTCATGACCTGCAAAATCTATTTACCTGGACTCCAGGATAACCTTCCTAAGAATATGTCAATACCTTATCTAGATATTGAAGAAATGCAAAGCCACACCTCTTCAGAAGAATTCAAAAGGCTTACATGAGGGATGAAGCTTTTGGTTGGAAGGCTGGACTGGAACTTAGCAGATCAGGATTAAGCCCTGGTCTTGCTGTAAATTCCTGTGGGGCTTGAGCAAGACAACTAGTTTCCCTTGCTTGAGACCTTCTCTTGTGCCTGGTCTGATGCATTTAAAAACTAAGCTTTCCTGAGCTGAGAATATGTCTTTACAGTAGAGTAGAGTCTGGAACACTGGATTTTGGATGTTCATTTGGGCCTCTTAATGCTAATGCAGCACAAACCAAAATGACAGTAGTAGTAGTAATAAGAATAATAACAGTAATTATCTCTCAGTCTTTATTTTCAAGTTAATGTCTGCCAAAATGTGTTAGAGAAGTTTCTCATTGTGGCAACTACTATATTTATGCCTGTAATTTACAAGCAGCTCATCTGAATAATTTGAATTTTTTATTAAGATTATTTTCTCATTTTCCATTGAGAAGCCTTCTTCGATACTGACTCACATTCAGCCTTGTAGGGAAAAGTGCCAAGCATTTGTTTTTCTTACGTCTCCAGTAGTTATTTGATTCCTGCATTAAACTCAGCAAAGCCAAAACTGAATACGAACAATCTTAATTTAATTATTTAATATATTTCAAACTTCAGTGTGATTTTAAAAGGATCTTTCATGTGGGGTAGTGGAAATGTGCCAGGGAAACATGAAAAACTGTGTGTAATCCTCTCTCCCCACTCCTTTCTTTCAGCTTCCCTCAGAAGGAGGTTAGGTGAACTCAAATCTAGCAGAGTTAGGGTGAGCTAGTTTCATTTCAGGTTGGCTAAAAGAAAGTTACCAGGGCATCATGCCAAGCCTGCCACTTTTGAGATAAATATGACTTTTCTTTCAGGATAGTTTTAAGAGGGGGACAGCAAGAGGCTCATATACTATGGCAATTCAACTGCAGACTTAGCTATGCAGCAGCTGCCACTGCTTCATTATAAACAACAGTTTGCTCTGAAGTTCTCTTAAGAAGTTCACAAAAGGGACAGTGTATTTTTCTGATGTCTGTTACAGTGGTGTGGAGATACACAGGTGGCCTTTAACTCTCACCTTCTGCATTACAGAGCCAAATCCAGTTCTGCAGAAAGGCTTAGACCTTATATTTGCCTGTTCTTTTCCTGATGACACTCCCCTCATCTATTTGATGATTACAGCCAGCTTACTTTCCTTGGGAGGGTAGATTGGCAGATGAACTGTAGTGAAGAAAGGAAACATGTTAAGTATGAAAACATTCTCATAAGCTCTCACAGGAAAAGGATGTAGCTAACAATAAAAGAGAATACTGCATTTCTCTGCCAAACTTTATCATACAAGATTACGCATTTCAAAAACTTACATCTAAAACAGTTAAATATCAGTAGTGCTACATCTACAGAAGACATATGCCAAAATACCCTTCCTACATTCCCCGTAGTAAGTCTGTTCTGGAGGTTCCTTTTCGAGGTTAGCAGCAGGCTAATGTATCACCACTTCACTTAACTCAGGATACTACCAGAGTGCTGGGAGTTACAAAGTGAACCGCTTCACCACTGTCTGACCAGTCCCATGAGTGATCTGTGAGGGAACAGCTCCAAGAGCCACTCAGACAAGGCTGTCACTGCTTAAAGCAAGCGTCATCCACCAGATCCTCACCCGTAGTATTGATGGCCTGGACTCCTGCCAGGCACAAATACTGTTTGCTGTGCAGTTGGAAGGCTAATTACTTAAGGTTCATCTCTCCTTCTCTGGGGCTGTTCCCTGCATTTCTTCAGTTTTGCAGAGCTGGTACAGTAAAGTCAAAGAGCTGATAAAAGCATAGTCTGGGCATGGCTCTGAACTGCTTGCCTTTTCTTGGTTTAGTGGCCATATCATTTGTGGTTTCACTGAAAAGCTTCAGCTCTGACTACTCTGGACAAGATTCACGGCTTTCAGTACCTTTCCAGAGAGCAGTCAGAATGAGATTTTTGATGGCCCATCCCTAGAGCCCAAGCATTATTCCCAGAAATATACAAGCCAGCAGAGACCTATTGACCTTTGCTGCCATCAGAGCAGCTGGTTTTGACTCATTCCTCATTTTGTTCACCTGTGGATGCATCTGCCAAACAGGCAGCACATGTGATTTTTCCTCCACACAGGCTGCTGGACAGACATTTGCAGCCAGCCCTTGGTTTACACTTGGTATTTAATCAGTGGAGTGAACGCCCAGGTACTCAATTCTACAAATGAAAAAGAAGAAAGAAAAGCTGCTGGCAGGTCATTTTAAGAAAGGGATTAAGGGGGCTCTGTAACTTGCCTTATCCTCACAGACCTGGAATTGCTGCACGTGATGAAAGCAGTTTATTAATAGTTCATCACAAAATAAGCTCAGAGATTTTATGTTCTAAATTATGTGTGATTGTTTTGCCTGTTTGGTGGCTGTTAGTGTAGTGGGAAGTCAAAATCACTGTTATTACACCTGTAACTAAGGATTTTTAAACTATTACTTAAATGAAAAAAGAAAAGAAAAAAGACAAGTCCTCAGCAAGAATATTTCAAAAAGCTGTGATCATTCTGCGAGCAGCCTTAAATAGTGACTCGGTATTTCTTCTGGTCCTGGGATACACCAGTTTCAGCATGTTACTTCAGAGGAGAATCAGCTTTTCTGCAAGGACTGAGACCTATGCATTAGTTTCACCGCTTAAAAATGGTTCTTACATACATTTTCATAATAAAGCACTTTATAACTATTACCTAATTATTGCTTACAGCATTAAGTAACAAGGTATTATTACTCTAATTTTACAGAAGAGAACAAATCATGAAATCTGAAATACTTATTCTGCTTTTGCGTAGGCTTTCACATATTAATTAATTATGAGACTTAATTACACTCAATCGCACCACTCCAAGCCAATTACGGAAAATTGTGTAAAGCAAAGAAGTAGGGAAATCACTGTCTCGGAGACAATCACTTACACTGACAGCACTTTCCACATAGGTATATAAAACGAATTTGCAAATATTAACTCACACAACCAATGCATTGAATAGATTTTTCTTTGATTTTTTTTCCCATCTGCCCCTACACTAGAAATCTGAGCAATGAACACTTCTCCCAGCCTCCTCACTCAACCCTGCCCCAGAAACCAAATGCAAATCTCTGCCCCTGACTTATGCCTTAATCATATGATCACCTTTCTTCCCAGAAGCAGTAAAAAAAAAATCCCCAGGCACGTTAAAATCACCAGATTAGAAGAGCTCTAATCCGACGACTTTAAACATGGGTTGGTGAGAATTTGTATATGTGATATACATACATTGCAAAATATTGTTAAGCTTTCTATTTATTTTGAATCTACAGCAATTTTATACACTGAGGTTTAGCCCACAAGGGGAATGGCAGATCCTTGAAAACATCACTTTAAAAAGTTTTTGTTCCACTGAAGTATCTATGAACATTTCTGTACCTTATGTTAAAGCATTAATTCATGATTTCCCACAGCACTTAGCCGCAGGGATTCACAACACATTTCAGTGCCTTCAGAGGCAGCAGCAGCATTCCATGGGGAGCCATTCTCCTATTTCCAAGTCACGGCTTTTACAAAGACGGACTAAGCCAAGGCAAACTGTCCTTTTTATATTAACACCAACCGATCCTCCATTAAAATGTGCACATTTAAAATCAGAGGAGAAACAAGAGCAATTCTTATCTTCCACAGTGTGTCTAAAGAGGGCTATGAGTTCAAGTAAATCTATTTGATTAAAATTGGTGACAGACAATGAACTGACAAATTTTAATCTGAATTTTCCTTAAATTCTTTCCTCTGTTTTCCAGTGAGTAAAAGATTCTGTGAATAAACATGTAAATGTAAGTGGAGAAGACTCCATTCATTTCTGACTGACTTCTTTGGAGCCAAGATTTCACCCCAGTCTTCACAGTTATGACATTTTGTGTTCAATCTGGCCTATTCCAGCAGAATATTCAGTCTGTGCTCCTCGCAATTATGCCTTGTTTGCATCACACCATAACAAGTGTGCTACAAGAGTTTCACGCGCTGGAATCTACCACACGTATTTTTTAAACACTTTCCAGTTGTCTAAGTCAGCCTCACAGCACAGCAGCAGAATTAAACACTATGGGATCTGGACTGTATTGTAAAAAGTGGGAAAATAAACATTAACATTTTGACTTTTTCTTACAATTTTTCTAAGGACTGTTCAGTGAAAACCAGAAATACCTTGCTGAGCCTGAAAAATGAAAGAGTTTGCAGGTGCAGTTAAATTAGGCACCTTTCAAATACATTTTTTTTCCTTATTCTGTAAAGCTTTCCCTCCTTTGTCCAGCAATACTTCCATTAGGCCATGAAAGGGCAGTTATAGTGTAAACCAGGCAGACAACCTAGGCATTTGAAAGACATGCTCAAATCCACACCTGAATTTCCATACCTAATGACACTTTATCCCCACCTGAGTAAACTCCTGCTTTTCCCTGTTCAGACAAGGGAGATGCCATCCACCTCAATTTAGGCACAGAGGGTGCATGGCCAGGATCCCCCTCTGGAAGCCTTCAAAGGCACACAGCTTTCCTCTGAACATAGCAAGAACTAGAAACTTTCTTTGGTAAGACTGACTTACCAAGCACCAAAAGTTTAGCAAAAAATTAAGTACCCAGTCCTCTTAATTTGGACCTCATACCTCAAGCTTGAGAACAGACACTTTCTTTGAAGATGCAAACTATAAATTGCAAGCATACCATTAAGGCATGAACCTACATCTACCATAGTATTGTTAAAACAAATATCAGCACAAATTCTGTGTTAATGACAGAGTCATGTATCTTCCATGCTTTTAATACTAACTCCTGAGCTTAATTATTATATTTAGTGTCTGGGCAGCAACACTTCCTACCCAGCACACATCATCAGTCCAGCAATTAATTGCATACCACTGACCTTCATAGAACACCATGGAAATCTTATTACTGTACAACTCAATTGCATTTTGCACAACACTGCCCCATAACTATGTCTTACTATAAAAAAATCATGTGCTTACAAAAGGGATGGTTGAGCCAAATGAACTATTTATAATTTGCAGGAACAAAAAAGCATTTCACAAGGTTTGCAACATATATACAAAATAACTTTGCAGCCTTAATACAAGACAAATGTTACTAAGATTCACATTATAGACAAATGTGGAATGGAAAATATTCCCTGAAGTCATAATGGCAGGGTTATGCAGTATGCTATTTACAAGCTATTCACCAATGTCCTTTTCCTTTCAGCCAGAACCCTATGGTAGAAATAAACTGAAGAAAGTCAATTAATTGAAAATGTGGTTCTACATCTGAAGAACTGAATGTGTAAAATGAAGCAGCTGAAGGAAAGGACTACACTTCCATGTACTATTCAGTACTAGAAGAGAGGACTAGTAGTCATGGCCTACGTTTTCTACCTCTCTGCAGGTTTGCCACTTTGAGGGGGCTACATCCTGCTTATGTCCTGCTGTCATGGTTTAACCCCAGCTGGCAAATCCAAAACATAGCACATGCCAGTTACTATGAAGTAATTAACTCTATTCCAGTCAAAACTACCACATCTGCTTTATTCTCCTCTCATTTCTAAGAAAATGCTACCACTGAGCACATTTCTTCTATGTGTAAGAGTCTCCTTGCTCCTTTCCAAACCAAAGGGTTCACTAAGTAATTATTGCATGACTACTCTGATTTCAAATTGGCATGCTAATAAAAGCTAATGAAAGTCAGGGCACTTTCTCCTTGGATTCACAGGCTGTGTCCAGAATGAAATAACTTGTCACGCCCAAGATTGTAATGCTAGCTTCCAAGTTCTCAGACTCAAGTGACCTAGCAGGACAGAGCCACAAACCTCCACACTAGCACATCTGCACCAGCTGCAGACTCAGAGAAGGGACTGATGCAGTAAGTAGCATCGGCTTCTTGAACTGTGTACATGTGCATTGAGGAGCCCCAAGAGCTGCTGTTTTGATAGTTTGCACTGTCCTTGTGCACTTATGAGTTGTCCTTCAAATTTCTTACTTGGAGCCATTAGTCGCAGCAGGCTGGCAACCTACCCACATGCATGGTGAGGTGAATCACTCACCCTCCGAAGTCAACACACAAAGACTATCAGGAGATAACTATGGAGTAAAATGGAGGTCACCACCAAGATTTCTTGCGAATGAAATGAGTAAGGTATTACACTTACTTTAAAACGTTGCATTTCCCAGACATCTTGTTCAATGTTCTACAAGCAATGAAAAAGCTTTTTACCAAAGCAAATTCCACATGTCTCAGGCAATGCATTTAATTTCACCAAAACCCCATTACAATTGGGTTTACCAAGTCAATCCATTTTCAAACACTTTTGGTTAAAGATTTGTAAACTATACTGCCAATGATGTTAAGATTATCTGACAAACAAAACTCATCAACAACGCTTTGCTGTGAAGAATTGCCTACACATTGAATGGATAATATCTGAGGCAATTCAGAGCTGTATGACAGTAGTGGTTTTGGTTTGTGGGGTTATTTTAAGATTGCTAAAATTTTCCAGTTGATATCAACCATTTACTACTGCCTGTTTTCATAGATTTTTCTATTTCTATAATAGAGCAGAGGGAACATGAAGTGAAACTAGCTCCACTGTAATGAATAAAGGATCTTATAATTCACTTTGCTCCCTAATCACAAATGCACAGAGAGCACAAACTAGGGAAGAAATATGTAAAGTGACGCTACAACATAGCATGCAAAATTTAAAATCTCATTTCCTGTGGAAGCATGGGTTACAAATCAGAATAGAGAGTACACGCATTATTGAGGTTACTGAAAAGTTGTGGGCAAGGCTATGATTTGGAGGTAACAACCCTGTTCTGCTGGAAACTAAATTCAAAATTCCCATTGATTTTGTTGACACCTTGGCTTAGATGTTCTTGAGGCCTGATCACAGAGCTTAATAACATACACAGATGCCTGGAATGACTGTCTTTACGTTCTGATGTAAAAAGAAGTCACAAAATGAATCCAAAGATGACAGGCGAGCCTCCCCTCTCCAAGCCAGGAAAGCTTTTATTGCCAGCTCTTCAACACTTTCACTTTTGCCAGAACTCCCCTCTGCCCGCGTGGCCCCCTCCAGCTGTCCAAAGCCTCTCCTTCAGACAGTACTGCTGAGCAGGAGGAGTGTGGATTAAACAGCATTAGATGTTCTTTCTTTCATTTTGTTCCCAGTAATTTATAAAATTATTTTCCTTGTTGCAGATATTTTTAGATGGGGTAAAGCAGATGTTACAGAAAAAATTGACAATTTCCAAGATCAGAATATATCAGAAGCTCAACAATACTTAATGTGTCTCTGTGACCGTGAATACGTACACAAACACACGCACATGCATGCACGCACACAAACAAGATTAAAGTCAGGTCTTTTGGAGGAGGCTCACAAAAAAAAAAATAAT
The DNA here is from genome assembly GCA_026283785.1 of Coracopsis vasa. NCBI lineage: Eukaryota > Metazoa > Chordata > Aves > Psittaciformes > Psittacidae > Coracopsis > Coracopsis vasa. The sequence continues at coordinate 24,830 of JANHGB010008755.1, forward strand.
AAAAAACCATGTTTGACAAGAAGAGTCTGTTTAACGCAGGATTTAAGCAAGGCTCTTCCATTTGCATAGATCACTTACAGCAACAGCAATTCATTAAATTCTCCCATAAAGACTGTGCTATATTTTGTCTAAAGCGACACATTCCTTGCAGATCACAGTGTCTTTCTCATGCTGCTAATAAGATAATCTGTTACATGAGGCTTACAAATCCATTTAAATTGATTTTAATTAATGAATCAATCACTAGCCACTGATGACTTGGTCTACAGACAGCAAGCAATTCAAAGCCCCAGGCCTCTAATCCCAAACCAAAATCCACATTAGAGCAACAGCACATCTCTCTGATAGAGAGTAATACAAAGATGTTCAGTTCAAACACATTTAAAGTGTATGAACTTGATCAAAATGTATCTCCAGATCTTATGCATTACAATTCCCATATTCAGGACTGTTCAACTAGGAAAACATTATTAAATCATTTACATTTCTTTGCAAGTGAAACAAATTAAATCAAGCACAACTACAACCGGATTTTAAACTTTCAGATGCTTATTCCACTTTAAGGTTTCTTTTGTTTGTTCTTAAACAATCAGTTGTTTAACATTAATTAATAGAAAATTGCACTTCATATGGTCATAAACATGAACAATGCCTTTTACACATGCTTTGATCCTGTGAAAATTCACTGCTGTTTTCCACTGCTAAAGTGTTTAAGTTTTCCCTTAAACACAAAACAAGAAGAAATATTTCTGTCCCAAAAGCAGCATGCAGAAGCAGCATAGAGAACATTCTTGTTATTTCAGTAAGTAAATGATTATAATTATTGTTATTACAAGAAGTTAATTACAATGCAGTGAGTTAAATCCACAATAGGTGGTGTGATGCTGAACACTGAAATCCCTAAAGCATCAGCATCTGGCTCCAATAGCAGAGGGGACACACCTGAGTGAGGCTGCTTCTCCTACAAACAGCTGGTGCTCAGCACAGCATCTGGGCATAAAGCACCACTAAAACTATGCAAGAAAAAGAAAGAAATGATCCATGCCTCACCAGGAGCCTCCTGCCTAGATGTAAGCATCTAGCCCTTCTTTCAAAGGCTGTTGCTTTTTCTTTAAATGTGACAGAGAAGGTAGGCTGAGACAAGCCAGCTTGCCTCCAAAACAGTCTAGCTGTTTATATAGCTACACTCTGCGAAGCCCAAGCCACTCTGCTCACATGATGCTCTGCACTGCACAAGCTTGATGGCGCAGATCTCTGCTTGACTGTTCTGAGCTCCCCTGCATGATACAGACTTGCCTCCAGAAGCAGAGCAGCAGGTACTTGAAGAAATTTAGTATCAAAAACTGACAGCTGTACAAATTTCCTGTACCAGAGGAGCTGGTGCTGTGAGAATTGTAGTTGCTCTGTTCACATTTTTTCTGAATGCTATCTGCACCTTCATGGTTCAATAAGCATCCCACTGAATATTCTAAGACAAATCCCAATCCCTCCCCAGTCTACAAAGCAGCTTGCTTGGGTGTTTGCTGCCATGCCAAAAGTCACAGCAACAGACTGGGCACCTCAGGCACGTTTCCATTACGACAAAACACACCAAGTGGCCTGTCCCTGAATGGATGCTACCAACCCCACTGTGGGGAAAAAATCAGTTGGCATGGGCATCAGATGAGTGCCCATAAAAACTGTGCTGATGCAAATATGTCAATTAGGAGAGAAGAGTCTCTTCCTCTCCCTCAAGGACAACCTCCCCCATAACTCAAATAGTCCTTCAAAAGCTCCAATGTCCTTGTCTGAGCAAGGGATTGACCCTCTCTGGGTCTTTCTCATGGGCACGGAGTTACACAGACAGAGAGAGGAGGTGGGAAAAGTCTATTATGGATATGGGTCTCCACATGCAAAGGATCTTGCCACTTAGCTGCCTTCAAGGTGGTCTGCATTCCTTCCCTGTTCCCCCACCCAGTCCTCCTCTGTACTGCCTGACAAACACAAAACTCAAGCAGCACCACATCGAACACCAGTATGGGATGACATGTGTCGGCCATTTGGCTCCAAAACTCTAAATGGCCATTGCATCGAGGCTGATTTATCAACAGTGAACTGCACCAGCTAAGAAAGAATCCAACTTGTAGCTTGCTTTATTAAAGTAATTCACACATTATCCAATACAAAAGATGTTGCCTAATGTGCAATCACCTTTCTGCCTGTTTAAATTAAGAGCTCTCTATTTGTTTTTAATCAATACTGCATATACAGTTTACCCAATGCTGTCAAAGGTAGCTTTTTAACGCAGCATCTCATTTATTGCTCTCAATACTTGTGTTCTCCCCAGTTTGTTATGAACAAATGATTTTTTGGAGGCAAGAACAAAAAGAATAATTAAAGAAGGTAGGTTTGGCTTTTATGTGCTGCTAATTAATTAGAGACTTAAATTAACCAAACAATAAGTACAAGATACCAAACTATCTTTCATAATATTTAAGGAAAATATAAAGTGTTGAATACTTTCCAGGCTTAAACACATTAAGATCAACATTTTATCAAACCTGAATCTGGCCCAGTTAGCTCAAAAGGGTAAATACTGCATCCCCTTGCACAGATGTCATGGTGTACAGGCACTCCACATTTAAAGAGACAGATTCTACAGCCAACAATGCTCCACTGACACAGAGACAATCAATGTGTCCTTGATTATGAGGAGGCAAACAGTTTTCACTACAAAAAAAGGAGACTGAAAAACAAATCATGTGTTTTTATTTTACAAGTTCCAAGTTTGGGTTGGGTTTTTTTCAAGCCCTTTTGGAGCACTGAAGCAGAATAAAAATAGTTTGTTGCACAAGCATAAAACAAAGTAACTGCTAAATAAACACTTTAATTTTACTCCTTTGTTTTCAGTTCTTATTCCTATTCCTCTTCAAGAGTTGGATGTTACCACTAAAATATCTTCATGTTTTCTGGTAAACTGATTAGGTGGGTTTTGTCCAAGAATTGTACTCTAATGTGTTGCCTCTATTTCATATTCTGAATATCACTGCTGGAAAACGTACTGCAGCACAGAATGTAGTATATGGCAATATATCCTGACATTCAGATCGAGACCACAAATTATAAACAGTTTCAGCAAATTGACTTGAGTGCCTTTGTTCCTCAGACATACATCTTCCTATTGCTTACAAAAGCAGCATATACTAACCACTAACACTGCTATAGCCAGTACTGGGAAAGGAAGTTATTGAAGCCTGGATTTCCTGCTTTCAGTTGTAGCCAAGAACTGTGAGGCTTGTAGTGGTTTCAGGAACTGACTCATCTAATGATTCATGGATAAGATACTGGTTTTAATATATTTCTGATCATAAGACTCAAACTTCAAAAACAGTGATGCTTAATTTTCAAAGTAAAAAAGTACATAGATCAAGTAAACAAATATTGCCATGGGACACTGGCTAATAATTGTAAATGTGCTGTACAGTGCAGTCTGTTTTAAAAAAATAGTATGTTAGACTTCCTGGAAATTCATTTTGAGACAATGCTGACAATTAATTCAAAATCCACTGTGAAAACCTGAGTACTTCTGTTGTAATCCTGATACAGCTGAAATTCAAGTGGAGGACATGTGGGATATCAATTACATTTTTAGGTGTACTCTTAAGTACACACATATGTACTGGTACATATTAATCAATGAATCCTAGAGAATCCTATTGTTAATGCACATGGTTTCTTTAGCTGTGCCTTAGAAGTATCATTAAAAAAAACAGCTGATAACAATAGATTTGGGTGTTTGAAACAACAGGAAAGTTTTGTTTCAGGAGTGACTGGAGCTGCAGAGATCAATCTTAAAGCAAGAACTAACACAGCATTTTAACACAAACACATGTATTTTGTGCTCATTCAGAATTCAAACCCAGTCATTTTTATGTGTTTAGTTCTTCCAGAGGGAAGCATGCCCTCCAGTGCATCAAAATGCTTTTTGCCCACAACACAAATCTCATCAGTATGCTGTAACTTGAACTGCCAAGGCTCTTGCACCTAAAAAGTAGCTTGTGGTGGAAGCTTAATTCTGCTAGGCTCATGTATGGAAAAGTACTGGTTTACTTTTTAATTTTTGAACTGCAAGCTGCAGCTACTCACACGCTACGCACAGTGTGGCGCGGAGGGAGGGGGATGTTCGCATTTCTATATTTCACCATGTGCACAACTAGCACAAAAAAGAGAAAACAAAATGCATGTTGCTTGGAGAAAGGAAGGGAAAAAAAAAAAGAAAGAAAGAAAGAAAAAAAAAACCCAGCAGTTAAAACAGTTGACAAGAAAAGGCCAAAGTGCGCTCAGTGGCTGGCAGTCATTTTATGGCTATAGTCCTACAGCAGATTTACTTAGATGACGTCAGTGGCTCCAATCCAGCTTTTCTTTGGTAGCATTTACCACTTGCCTCTTGAAGCCTCCACTATGCTACAGAGCAGTAGACCATAATCAAAATTCCCTTTGTGAAATAGAGTTTACCTCAGGGCACAGAAGCATTGCTAGCTGAATTGCAGGCTCTTCACCCTGCACTTCATGCCCAGAAATAAATAACCTACAATACTGTACTTTCCTTAATACAGAAGGCCCATTAAAAACAGCCTGCTACCTCAGAAAGGGTTCTTTAATTTGTTTCCAAAATCTCAGGGGCCCAAATATTAGTTAATTTTCCAAGCAACCAAGAACTATGATAATTCTACAATCCCTTCCACTTCTTTGTATTGTTTTCAGAGATTTTGGAAGATAAAGTTATTTATGGATCACTGTTTCACCAACAAAAAATATTACTAAAGCTAGAAGCTAAAGCGAATTAGAACAGGAAGCCACATATTTTAAAACTGTCTTTCAAATGTGCCCCTTCAACTGCTTATCTCCAGCTGGTCAGTAAGCATATAGTAAATATGCCAAGAAGCAGAGCAAGAAATTGCTATGCATAAATAACAGTTAATTTAAAACGCAAAATGCACATTATTTGGAGCTATGGATTTTCTATCCCAAAACAATGACTGGAACCAATGAAACACAAGTTGAGCTGATACCAAATCAACTAAAAATTCACAGGCCCTGAAGTTTAATCCTCAAACACCACCTCCCAGAAAAAAAAAAAAAAAAACACACAACAAAAAACAAACCCCATGACCATATGAAAGGTGCATCTTACTGTCCTAAACATAGATTTGTCATGTTTTAATGGGCCCATCAGTCCAAAGACAGCCGTACACATTATGGTGATAACTAGACATAATAGTGGACTAAAAATGGCATCTCACAGTTAAGCTGTAAGGAATTACTTATAAAGAAGATGTACACACATTTCACAGAGAACTGGAAGTCTCAACACTTCTCTTTTCCGAGCCTCTTCTCTTACCTTCCACCTAGTCACACCAGAATGAGAGATCACAGGTCTAATTTGCAATGAGCCAGAAGACAAAAAAACCTGCTATTATCGTCCAACTGCATGAGCCACATCAAGGACTTGAACGCTAAATCTGAATTTAAAGCAGATTTCAAAATTGAGCTGACCCTCAAACCAGCTCTAAGGGGACAGATGCTAGCATTTCATGTCCCTGCAGAGAAACTAAAAGCCTCTGTTAGCAGCCCTAGAGGACAAGCCAAGGGCAGAAAACCTTTCTTTTTTGATGCAGGTGCCCATGTTGACTTGGTCACAGAGGCAAGGAAGAAGCATCATCCCCCACTTTAGTGCCTGCCTGGCTGGCCTCTAGGTGCTCTACCAGCTTCTGCATCTTTCCATGCAGTTCATCTGCATGGACTTCACTGGGGTGTTAAAGAATGGCCACTATTCCGGACTGTTATATTACTCTGTTCCGAAGGGACAGGAGAAAAGTTTTCTTCTCTTTGACCTTCTTTCATTACTAGAAAAGTGGCACCAGCAAACAGATTTAGAAGCTGATTGTAAATTTCTTTGACAGAGAATCTGGTCCTTTTCTTGGTCATTAAGGATCCTGGACATGAAAGGCATTGTACAAGCACAAGCAGTTCTTTCTTTCCAAAAGCCAGTGCAAGAAAGAAATGGAAGCAGCGTGGTGACTGGAGTGGGCAAAGGGACCCAACAGCAAGAACACATTCATGAGCAGCAGAAGAGAGAGAATAAGGAGGACCTGGCAAGGTGGATAGCAAGAGAAGGGAAACAAAAAGCCTGATCAAGCACTGCCCAAGAGCAAGTAAGTGCATACCCAAGGGAAAAGGAGGGTCGAGGCAACCAGAGATAGATGCAGCGCCCTGCAAGGAGCAGCAAGACAGAGCCTCCAGGGCAAAAGACACAGAGGAATGTGCTGCAAGGTCAGAGAGCAACAGAGACGGATCCAACCCTAAGGATATCACTTCAGCATTGAATGGAAGCCTGTATCTATGGTTTGATACTTTTCCTGCAACAAAACAATTACAGCCCAAGAAAGGCAAGTGTAGGGGAAAGATGAAGGAAGTTCCATTGAAACTTCAAGTCTTCTACAAGGCTTTCATTCAACCGTGGAGAAAGAAGAAATAAAATAATCTTCAAAGATCAGCTGAGAGCAGATATTAGGACACAATTTATTTTAAAGGTAAATTTTTTTAAAGAAGAAAGGTAAAATCAGATGGTGAAAATGTAACTGTTCACAGAGTTTTGCCTTTTATTTTGAACTGTAAACCAGCTTGAGGACAAAGAAGTGTGTGCTCATGGTGGTGGTAGATTAAATATGAATAAAATTTCCTTTCTCCCATTAATTAATGTCTCCAAACACTGCGTATTTTTTAATTGAGATACACGTAACAGAGGCTTTAATCCACTAAACCTCTATGAATTTACCTTTCCTTCCAAAGTCTATTCTGACATTTTCTTCCCTCAAAACCAAAATGTCATTCCTGAATTATAATCTCCCAACAGAAAGACAACCATGAAAAAAAAAATAAAAAATGCCAGCTAATTCCAAAAATAAAAACCATTGTTCACAGCACCATGAGGTGAATGAATGGCAAGAGATTCCACCAAGGGAATAACTGTGACATCTATAATGTTAAGAAATAATTTGGCACCAAAAATACCCAAAGCCATACTGATTGGTGATTCAAACATGAAGCATATCAAAACACTACTGATAAGCTAAATTAACAGATAGCTTATCTGAAGCATATACTAGCCATATGGTGCCACAACTTCTGTTGCCTGTTGCTCGCATAACAATAGGCTACTGCAGTCTTAGACTGGAAGCACTATTTGACAAACTGTCAAGAGCATTTTCATTTCTTGCAGAGCTCTAGGGCAATGGCACACTTGCCTATTTGCTTTTGTTTTTTTTTAAACAGGTGAACAAAGAGTAAACCAGATGTCAACTTTAGAAATCGAGCTGTCTGGATCAGGAGATTTAACAGAGGCAGGCATACTGCTACAGCTCAAATGCAGACAATGAGCTTTTCTAAAAACATTCTGGCCTAGGGGAGTGGCTATTTAAAACACTTGGCTTCTTTTATTTCAGCACTATGGAAGTGAATTCTGCTCTTAAGTGCCAGCTCAAATGAAGTCATTTTGTTTCACTGGGGCTTTCTTTGCATTTTAGAAACCTAGCATGTACTGTAGTAAAGGAAAAGACAAGTATGGAAAGAAGCTGGGTAAAATGGGGGGGAGAAACCAACCATTTGATCACATGCAAAAAAAAAAAAAAAAAAAAATCTGTGAAAGGATACTTCGAGTGCAAGTTAAATGAAATTTATTTTTTCCTCATTAAAAAAAAAAGGAATAAAAAAGGAAAAAATTTTGAATGTTTTAGAAAAACCTCATATTTACAACCGCCTCAAGCTTCATGAAGACAAGGTGTGAATACTGACCAATAAGGAAGATTTGCAACGAGACTTTAATTTGTTACAGACACAATCAGTTAATAGTTAAAAAATTAAAATAAAATAAAATAAAATTGTCTTTTCTCTTTATTTAAGAAAACGAAATCTTCATCACTCAGTATTTGAGGAAAAATCTTTTAATAACAACACAGTAATCCACTCAATCATTTAAAAAATTGACAAAATAAAAACTACCATCAACCAATATATATTATGGTCTGTGGTATTCAATTATGGAAATGTGCTTTTAGTTGTGTTCTCTAGTAGTGTGAAAGACATAATAAGAAAACCAGATAACTTGCAGTTCTAATAATCTGTTCTGCTTTGATAGGCAGTTACAGGAACATATTTATTTTCTGACTTATACCCAGCTAAGTATGTAGCATTTTTAGATTATCTTTTCAAATTGTTCTTGAACATTCGCAGTAAAAAAAAAAAAAAAAAAAAAAAAACAAACCAACAACAACAACAAAAACCAACCAAAAAACTCCTTTCATGTTAAGTTGAGATTGCACTTGAACTCTTTCCAAAAGCCAGAGCTGTACTGAATTATGATAATTAGAAAGCTGTGTGCATAAAAGGCAGCACAGTTGATGCATTTAAAAAAGTTCATGCCAGAGAATATAAGTTCAATATGTTCTCACATAATTAACATTTCCCATCATTAGCAGCAGTTTTCAGTTCATGTATCTGTAAAAACAACAGCACTCGTCATTGTTTTAGATTCCCAGTCAATAGCATTTTAATAGTTTTACACATAATCCTAAACTTTCCTTCCAGCACACTGAGATTTCACAGTCTACCTTCTGACCTGCTAGCAACTAAACTTGTGTTTTGTGCTCACGTGCTTCTGCTGCCACACAGACAAACTCCGATTTGAAAGTTTACTGAAGAGCAAGTAACAGCTGGAAACCTAAGATGGCTATTTGGAAAGGTACACCAGAATGCAGAGGGAATAATCACGTTGTTCCAGTAAACAATGACCAGCAGACAAAGAACAAAAAGTTGTAGGTGATACCTTCAACTGGACAAGAGCCAAACTAAAACAGGCTGCCTCTGAAGAACCCAGGCACAAGCTAGAGGGACTAGGAAATGGGGTTGCAGCCCTGCACCAACCAGGGAAGCATCTATAAAGCCTTTACACACTCTGCGGATTTTCATTGCGTTTTTAACATATGTACAAAAATTCCTCTAACAAATAAGGGCATATAGCACATGATGGGTTACGCCAAGACATTCACAGACTTCCTGTGTAGAATATCTCAAATTAGTTGTTAGGAGCCAGATCTGACCTAGGCTCCTTGTCTTCTTTCTCTTCCCTCTACTCCTTCAATCCCTGTATTTTAAAATTAATGTAATTTTGGTGGAACTTCAATAACCTGATAGAGCACAAAAGTTGCTGAATCTGCATCAACACAGAGAGAAATTTTGGCTTTACCAATAATAAGATAAAACTCACAGTGACTGCAGTGGGATTAGGACTTCATAGAAAAACAAGAAAGGTTCAGGGTATTAGAATAGGGTTATTAAATTAGAAAAGTCCTGTCTGAATTTTATGTGACAAACCCAAGGAGCAGATTTGAAGTTTGTGCCTCAAAGGATTGAAGTCTGCAACTTTTCACTCTCTTATGTTTTGGAAATGAGCAATCATTAAAACCAAACACAAAATTATTCCAGGAAGTATTATTCCATCCTTGTTCCACTTGCAAAAGTCAAAAGGAGTTTTGTGCAAGAACAGAAATCAAGATATGGTCATAAAGTGGGAATTTATTGCAGAGATTTTTCTTCTAAAAATGTGTCTTCAGTGTGGCTTAGAGTTGGTTGGCTTTACAATAAATAATGCCATTAATGCGTTCATACATCACAGGATACAATTTAAATTGTACAGTACTTGCTTAAACTGCCACAAACCTTCTAACAGCCATTTCTTTCAGGGAGATGATTTACCTCTTGCAGATTCTAAAATTTGGTGGGGACACACTTAAAGTATTATATTTTTTTAAGAGTGAATTACTGTAGTTTAGGAATATGAAACATTCCTACTTGAGGCAAGCATTAGTGACAAAGTGCAGCATGGTGACAAAACAGTAATTAAATCTCAAATCCCAGAAATAAGCAACTACTATACCTCTCATGCAAAAGGAGGTCTCTGATGAACTGGGGACTTCAAAATCCTTTTTAAAGGGCTGATTTGCATCCTCATTACAGCCAATGCAATACAGCACCAAGCCATATTAAGTCGATGGAATTAACCTGAATTTAGACCAGATTTTTAAGTCAGCCCTCACCTCACATGCACAAATAGAATTAGTGACCAACTTCTGACAGAAATCTGCCTGCAAGTTTTAGACAGGCTACAAGCAAAGCAGAACATAAACCCCATGCAAAAAAATTTTAAAAGCATGTGTATCAAATCTGTTACTCTTTTTAATCAAAGACACAGAATAACACCTATGCCCTTCTTTAGACACCAAATATCATACTAACTGTGTACATAAAGCATATGCTGTAAATATCTTAGTATTTGATCTGGCAAATGTTTATTCCTATGAGTCATCCCAGTCACTTTAACATGAGTAAGAATTGGATCTAGCAAACCTTTTCTTCTTAAATGAATAATTTCAGAAAGGCAGTTTTTAAACCATCTCTGGAAGGATGTAGCATTAATATTAATGTCATGAAGAAATATCAAATAAAAAGAGTGACGTATGCATGTGTATATACCATCAGAAACCATGTATTCTAAACATAATGTTTGACGGTAACCTTCTCCCAAACACACACATTCAGAACTGTACACAGAATCTTTGTGTTTTGGAAACAATCCTAGGCACTTTCCAATGAAATCAGATTACTTCCAGGGAAATTGTTCCAACAAGTGTAACGATCCTACTTGATAGATTGAAAACTAACAGTTATATCATAATACATAATTACATATTTTTATCTTTCACTTTTTTTTTTCCAGGTGAAAGACATGAGGATTTCTCTGTAGCTCCAAAAGTCATTATTACCCTTTTGCCTATACTATGTCTTGAAAATTTGCTTACAATATGATCTACAAAGGTAGCTTAAAAAGAAAGAAGGCAGAAATCTTTTTTCCCCTGCATGTGACTTCACTGACCTTAACTTTTTCAGGCATGGACAAAGAAAGCCTAAAAACCACTTTAACAATATCCAAAACCACTACACCATCCAGCAACAACAACAAAACACTAGTTACAAATTATACCAAACATGTTACACATATGCTCACACATCTCCATACATCACAATACACTATCGTTTCTCAGCTGGAAACTCGCGGCAGGTCTAGCTCATAATTAAGTTTCTGTTGTTCTTTTTTAGCTGTTTAATTAAGACTCCTCTATGTGGATGTTGTCTTTACTAGGACTCTAGTCAAAACAGAATTTTCCCTCTGCTTCACCACTCATATACACCCCACTCAACACTAAGAAACTGTACAGAACATAAAACTGTAATTTGAATCTCAAGAGCTGTTGTTACACTCTCCTGGGTGCAAAGGCTAATAATATTTACTTCACCAAAGTAGCATATGTAAAATTGATGCTCAAAATACACGTAACGTGTTTAGCAATAAAGTACTTTCCAAAGGTACCTCTAGATTACGGAGAAGAAAAATGGAAATAAATCTTTTGCACCCAAAATTTCTACTTGGTCAGCTGATAAAAACCTGCAGCGACAAAATGAAGAATTATCCCTACTGGCATAGAAAATACCCTATGACCTAATTAAAAACCAGTGCAGTACGAAAGGATGCATTACCATGAAGGTGAAAAATAAATGTAAGTCAAAAAAGTTTACTCTGAATGAAAATAATTTCCAAAAGTTGATTTAAAAACCTTGCAAGTTCAAAATGTGACCCAAATGTAAAAATCTGCAGTTTTAAGAACATTCATTACATTAATTCCTGTATTTCTTTTCCCAAATAAAGTATGCATGTGCGTGTATAAATATACATACATACATATATACAAACAAACATGCAAGCTTCCCTCCTGCCCCCAGAAGTAATTTAATATACAGGTCTGTGTCATTTTTAATAGCACCATCTTACCATCAGTACAATCTAATACCCCTGTAATGGTATTCCCCAACTATTTATAGAGACAGAATACAACATACATTACAGACATGCATTCCCAATCTAGGTTTAGAAGAAGAATCCAACATAATTTTAAATTAAGCCCTAATGTCATTATAATCATTTTTGTTTTCATATTCAATTGAAGGTAGCACTTAGTTATTTACATGAATTTTCCTGCAAGAGGCATTCCCACAGAGATTTCCAAATTAGATGTACTGCATAAAACCGGAACATTCAGCTAGAGAAAACAGTATTTTAGCCATATAGCCCCAAACTTTGCTGTTATCTAGGTTAGATACCGCTGTAAAAGTGCTAACTGGCAATACTGTATTTCTAAACTTTATCAGCACTAAGGGAAAGCAAATATGCTTCTGTTAAACAGGGATACAGCTGTATAGGTACTTTTTTTTCCCAGAGGCTCTGCCATTTCAGCTTACATTTCTTACATACACTATTTTAGGTCAGAAAATGGCACTGCAATCTGATGTTTCTTGGCCTTTCTTTCCCAGATAGTGCTCAGCAGCAGTTAAAAAATACTGGGAGCCATTTACGTTCAGCAAGCATAGAACAGAACTGCTCCTAACTTTGCAGCACTTCTGGAGGTCACTTTTCATTTTTTCCTATCAAAGGCAGGCACTTGTTTCTAATAAGTTAACAGCTCTCCAGAGAAACGTGGGTGGCTGGTATTTCATTGTTTCATAAATATTTTTATACTGTAACACCATTCAAACTAAAACAGATCTCAAGAGGAGAAAATTCACGGCTAAGATTACGCTCAAGCGAGGTAGGAGCACAAACTGTTACTCGGTAAAAACTGAGATTTTTTTTTTTTTCCCCCTCTCTCGCTGTATTTCTCCTCGTGGTTTTTGTTTAGCTGCTTTGAGGGGGCCGCTTTGTTTTAATTCTGTTACAAAAGCCGTACTGTATAACTTTTTCCCTCCCCCTTAGAAGTGTACTTCCTTTGAAAACGCTCCTTCTGCGAACAAAGGCTGCCACCGGCCCTCCGCATCAGCACTGGGGACATCTGTAGAATAGATCTCTCCAAAACGTTACCGATACATAATTAAAAAAACCCCAAACCCTGCGGTTCCTACCGAAAGGAAGTTTTCCAGAGACAATCTCCTCGGTGGTGTTGTAACTGCGACTTTGTCTTTTTTGGATACAATGTTTCTGCTGACTCCCGAAAATTTTCCACTTGAATGTGCAATTAACCAGCAGCGGCGGCAGCGGCAGCAGCTCTGGAGAAGGACAAGAAGCAGCGAAAAAGGGTATTCCTTCTTTCATCTTTTAGAGGAAAACGAAGGGAGGGAAGAAAAGCAGACCTCAGGGCAGCGCACCGAGCGGAGCTCCGCGCCAGGCCGGGCCACTCGGCAGCCCGCACCGCCAGGGGATGGCTCCTGAGAGCTGAGAGTGGCTGCACCGAGCCCGGGGCTGCTCCCAACTTCTTGCTTTCCCGTGGAAAAATATGTGAAAAATGCCGAGGATCGGTGCGCGCTTGAATGTGTGTGTGTGTGTGTGTGCGTGTGC
>JANHGB010008755.1:40130-56236 GCA_026283785.1 Coracopsis vasa
ATGTACTATTCTGGACACTCAGGGAACTAAACACACATTTATATTGAACAAAATGATAAAAAAAACACCCTGACACCGATAGGCAGTGCAGGCAGAAGATGCAACGTTCCCACTGGTCACACAAATGATGATGGCTGAAATTACTAAAGCCCAGCCCTACAGAAATGGCATGCAACAAGTAATAACATCAAATGAAGGCAAAGTTTGAGCAGGTGTTGGTCAAAGGATTGGGAGAATGCAAAAATGAACGTATTTTAGGATATATTTTCCTTACACCACTCCGACTAAAAAATTTCTTCCCTAAAGTAGGCTACGAGGAACCTCCTCACACATACAGAGAATTTCTTTTCTCTTCCCCTCCTCCTTTCCAAATAGCTCTAGTAATATTGTCTAATAAGTGTCTAAGTGCCTGCACAATTTGTAAAATTTAATCACTTCGCAGATGCCTATACAAAAGCCATAGCCTCCTGAGTGTACCCAAAGTTCACCAACTCTCTTCCAAAGCTGGAACAGAAAAACATTTCACCCTAATACCTATACCATAGATTTTTTTAGTCACTAAACTTAAACTCACTCCACTATGGTTCACTGCACACACAGACATGTAAAATGTCTTTAAATGAATGTCATTTTTTTCTTGCCGAGAAAGTACCAAAAGTACTGACTCTAACTTCTGTGCCTGCACAGGGCCAGGACATATCATAGCTCTATACACATGGAGGCAGAATAGCAAATTTTGGGACAATGGATAAATAGAGTTCAAAAAACTTCTTACCTATGGCAGTCTCCACAAGTGAAAGTGATGAAAAAATAGCAGGATTATGCTTTCCTAGTGGAAAAAATAAAAAAGAGGGTTGATCCTACACCTGTGGTTGTGGATAAACACAAATCAAACTCAAACGAGGTTGCAGCTGTTCGCCCATATTCCAGACGTCACTTCAGTAGCTCTTTTGCCATTCAGAACTGTTTCAAGAAAAAAATTTACCTGATGTCTGCACATTTTGCTGTTAACTGTGAGTAGCAGGGAAAGCTCAAAAAAATCTGGTTATTTCTCAAGTTCTAAAACTTTGTATGTTAGTGTCCTTCACGGGCACTGAAGTCTCCAAAACAAATGCTTGGGGAAGACTGGAGGTCTTCCATTAGCACAATGTAAAAGTTCATCTACAATTCACATTTTCCAACTTAAGACTGAGTCTTGATGAGATATTGTTGCTCACAGGCAACTATACCAATTAAACTATCAAAACTGAGGCCAATATGATCAGCAAACTAGTATCGTGACTAAATTGTGGCACTTGCTGAGCACAGGTCTATGCGCCAGCAAGCTCCAGATAAAACCAATACCTTCTGAACACCAAGGTAAGGAAGCTCTGTCAAGTATTGATCTTTCTTACCTCTCGGCTCCTATGTCCTGAAGGTTGTCATGTCATGTCATGCCATATCGTACTGTACCATATTGGCAGTCACTTCAAAAAATGCATACCTGGAATCCCAGTGAATTGCTGATAGGAAAAAAAAAAAGTGTACTGGGGATAGGATGGTCTGTGCTTTCTGACAGAAGGTGAGGGTGAAGAAAGACAACATCAGTATCATCCAGCCTGTTAGTCTAGCCTCTGCCTTCATGCAAGGGTAGGCTTCTTTGAAGGCCCTGTGGATGAAGAAGGAAGGTACATTGAAGGCACACTCACACACAGAGAACTTTCTCTGACGAACTGCCTGCCATGTGTTTATTGATGAATGGGTTCTTCAGACACACAGGTGTGCTGGGAATTACAAAAGCTGAAGAAAACAAAGGGACATTGGGACAAGCCCAGACAGGGGTGTTTCATGGGGACAAATGTTTATGTCAGCTAGAAAGAAGTCATAGAACTGGGGAATATGGGAAAATATATTAAGAAAGAGAAAGAATGAGATTCAAGAGAGACACCAGTAAAAAGATTTTGGGGAGAGAGACTGGGGGAAGAGAAGAAGCATAGAAGAGGGGAGAAAGGCAAGTGAGAAAAAATATTTGTAACTCTAGAAGGAAGGAAGGAAAAATAAAAAGAAAGTTAAAAAATGGGGATACAAATGGAGAAAGGAAAACCTCAAAAAGAAAAAGACCTGATGAAGCACAAAGAACAGCTGAATGGAAACTAGTTGGGAGAGCAAGGGACACTATGAGAAGAAAAATAGGAGATAGTAGAAACAGGAGACAGCAGTGAGGAAAGGAAATTAGCTTAACAATGAAAGGAGTAAGGTAAGGAAGGATACAAAGGTCAAACAGAAGAATATACAATTATAAAATAAAGTTCTGTAGTACTATCAAGTCTTGCGTTTGTCAGTGAAATATTATTTTGAGTGCAAGTCCTACTGAGACTGTGGTGGAGGCAAGTGTGAACATACTTAAAGGTAGGATGGAGGCTGGATAGTGTTTTACACATAGGAACCACTTTTGTCTTAATTAATGAGACCACTGATAGTAGGGGCATTAGGGAGACTAACGGAAGAGCTGTAGTTCCCTTTGCCACTAGCGATACCAGGTACAAGTCACATAACTTACGCATTTCATCCCAGCCGCCCAAAACCAGTCACGCTTTTAAGTCTCCAAGAGATGAAACAGTACCCAAAGATACAGGGTTAACAGAATTCCTAGTTTACTCCAGAAATAAGTAAACTCACATCTGCCTAGAGAGTCATGTCCGATGAAGACAAGACAGACTTTGCAAATTCCAGATCCAGAGCCCACTTTGGACTTGGAATGAACCTCAAAGCTCAACAGCGCTTGAATACAGCGTTCTGGTTACAAACATCAAGAACTTTTGAAACTTTGTATTTAGATTGCAGTTCTGGTTAGGAAAACTGCTAATCTCAGGAAATGCTTAAAAGCAGTGCGTAAATTAGGGTTAATCTATAGTGTGCAAAGAATTAAATACCCAAATCAATGTGTTGTTGAACATGCCAACAAAAATACTACAGGGAAGCTGTAATGTAATGGAATAGAGCTCTCCATATTATAAATGTAGCTGCTGAGCTTTGTAAAGCAGCAGATAGTGTAAAGAATGAAAACAAATAACAGTTTAATAATGAATTACAATAATTGAGTCGAGAGGAAGCCAGGACATGAACCATGCCCTCAGAGCCCAACTGAGTTAAAATAGTACACAGAGGGGAAATATGTAATTTCAGACAATTCTGGTTGCTTATTTCTAAAGGTGAACTGAGAGCTTTTTAAAATTACATGACCAGAGTCCAGGGCTGTGTGTTTCTCCCACTGATGAAATCACTAATATCAAAATGGTGTGGCTCTTGTTCTGCTTTAGAGCAAACAATATAAGCACAGCAGCCTATTCCTTCTACTGATAGCCATAATTCTTAGCACCACTCATTGAAACAAATCACTGCGGAAACCACTTGGGCAGCTGGGCTTTTATTCTTAAAATATTATTTTATTCTTAAAATATTTCTATATTTTTCACTACAAATTTTGGTGTGTTACCATCATTTTCTGCTGGGGTTAAAAATGAGAAAAAAAATCCTATGCAAATTCCCTAAGAATCTCTTTTCCTTGATTCATCAAAATTTCAGGTTTCTGAGCACTTATCAGTCCACTTAATGAGCAAATGGCGTATTTTGATCCCTCCCTTCACTTTGGCCCAGATTACTAACAGTATTCAGATGCGTGAAGTTAGGTGTGGGCATATTTAATTCTCTTCAGGACCTAAGTGCCTATTTTTTTTATTTCAGTGGTTTTTAGGTGGGTACTTATTTTGGGAAATCTCAATACTTATCTAGAAGTAATAATAATAATAATAGTAATAATAACAACAACAACAGACACCCTAATGTTAACCTTAACTACTTAAGTACAGTTAGAGGGTTCCTTCAGATCATGCTCAAAATCTACATCCAAGGAATATTTCAAAGCAACTAAAAGCACCATCTGCTGTGAGATCCATTGTACAATGTCATTCACAAGCATTCACTCCACAGGTGACTTTTACAGTGAAAGGCAAGGGACTGACTTTTATCTTTCCAAAATGAATTATTTCTAAGCAGGCCTTTTCCAGTCACTGAGGATACACAAACACCATTCCTAGTGTCAATTTGTCCCAGCACACCCCTGTGGCAGCCCAGCCAGCTCTCCACTGCCTCTCCACCTTGTAGGCTACAGTGTGTTCTTTCATGGGCAGGCCTTGCCTTTGTTCCCTGTAATGCTGCCGTTTACAGATTAGCCCATGGCAGTGGGTCCCACAGACCTGATTCCCTATTGGATCTGGCCTGGGCATCTGTTCACACCATTTGTATGGAAAGAAGCATGTTGTGGGATGGTAAAGTCATTAACCAATCAAATTTCAAAGATCAGCAGCAAATGTTATACCACCTTAATGCAAGAAATGGAAGATATTTCCCCAGAGAAAGTGCCAGGCAGCTTCATCAGAGATAGCAACGCTTTCTGCAATAAGAGGAAGTCCACTTTCACAACTGACTTTGCTGAGACTGCAGAAGGTGTAAATCAGTGCAGAGTTTGGACCTGTCTGTTTATAAACAACTGTGGATGTAAACAAGCACTCGGATGACATGGGGCTGCTGGCAAAAAGCTGAGCTGCATTTCCTGCTGAGGCTCCTCAGTCCCAGGTCAGGAGTGCAAAGCCTGCTTCCCTTGTCACACCAAGGGCAGCATATATGGCTGCTGCTTCACCTAATCCCTGGAATGGCACATGATAAGACAGAATTCATCAGATACTGGGAAAGGCCACCAAAACCAGTGAACCACAACTGACAGTGTCTGAAGTGAAAACAAACTTTCCCAAACGTGAAAGAATTGTACAACACTCCTTATTCATACAGAGTCCAAAGTATCATTGGAAGTTCTGATAAATACAAAACCAAACTTTATCTGAAGTGGAAGTGATACCCAACATATGACCAAGGCAGGTAGGATAGACTGCACACTGAAGGCCCAACTAGAATATAGTTACCCTTATTTTACGCTGATTTTTTCATTTCTCCATTCATAATGCAGGTAGAATCACACATGGTAAATAAAACTGGGAGAAAACTGAAGTGAGAAAGTCTGAGCTCTGCAGAGGTGTTAAGGGTGATGCTGCTAAGAAAGGAAAAAGTCAGAAGAGATATGTCCTCCTCTCATGCTCTCTTCTGTCATCTGCATAATGAGACCTGCGGAAAGCACCCGAATTCCTCTAACCCTTTTTACTTTCTCTGTGAATATTCTTCTGGTATAATACAGAAACTTGTTCCAGCAACCTTCAAAGCTCAGGCTTTGTTCAGGACAGAAGTGTGGAGCTGAGAGCGCACAGCACTGTTTCTGAGGAGATTCAAACTCAGCAGGATTCAGTTTTTCTACTTTTGTTTGAGGGAAGCAGGAAAGGAGAGAATGAAAGGGACTCTTAGAAGACTATTTTGCTATTTCCTGTTAAAACTTGACTATGTGGATGTTCAAATGAGTACGAAAGGAAATTTAAAGAGAGGTAATGCATTCCTCACTGCAACTAATCCTTGAAGGCCAGGCTTACATGACTTTTCAGTAGGAAAATTACGAAAAGTAATTTTCAGTTGGTTGGGTAATGAAAGAAATAAAAATTACCTAAAGCTGCTGGAAAAACATAATGATGTACGGGTATGTAGTTAGACAGGCCTAGTTCATGCGGATGAGAACTACTGAATCAAGTTTCTGGAATGGCCATTACAGAATTTGTAGTAGTAAATATCACCATGTAAATCCCAACCTTTCCTCATACTTCCCAGGGGGAATCACAAATACTTTTCATCTGGCTTGTATTTGGGAAGACAGTTTTGGAAACAGGAAAAAGAAAAATCAGCTGAAGATGTAGGAGGCACTGAGGCTAGCTGGTGCTCTAGTCTACCAGAATAGGGTCCTCTACTTTTAATCTTAATATTGGACTGTTCTCTTATCTCACTGCTTTTTATATGTTATGTTCCAGTAGTGATAAACAGTAACTGAACTGACAGTGTTACTTACTTGAAATTAAAACAACTGTTTAATGCTCTTAAGATTCAGAATTCTGCAGCTTTGCAAACTACAGTGGATGGATTGGCTGCTATGAAGCTCAAACCTGATTGCAACTGCTCTCTTTGGTCTGCCTTTTCTGCTCATATGCTCGTGATATGTTACATCCAATAGAGAGCCATTCAGAACACATTGTTGGTGTTTGAAGAGGTTCATGGAAAAGGAGGACCACCTCAAAGAGATATCCTGCAGAAAGAACAATGCCAATGGTGGGTGAATAGCTGTGCAGTCTTAATGAACAGGTTTGGGCAGAAGGAAGACAGGGATGACTACAAATCACGCTAGTCAGTAAGTGTTCACAGCTCAGGGCTGTGTGCCACACAGCACACAGGGCAAAGTGCTCTGCCCACAGTGCGTGTCACAGGTAAATGGGACACATAAGGAGCTGTGAATCACAGGTCCTGTACATAGGCATTAAATAGTTGGGTAGAAGTATGTCAAACAATGAGGTGATGTAATAGCCAAACGCTTATCATAAACATAGAGAATCCTGACCTCATTTCACATGTGATTTCATCTTAGGTGACCTCACAAGTGCAGTTACTTTACCTTGTATGTTTTATGTGCTTCTTTTACCCTCTAGGTCTTGAAGAAATTAGTTAATTTGTTATTTTTCACAATCAGTCCCAGATGGATGATGTCTGTCAGCATTTCCTGAGTTACATAACATTTATCATTTTTAAACCACTTTATAAACACTAAGAAGTTGATCCTCACACCACCCCTGTGCCCTAAGCATTAATACTTCCCTTTTACTAACTTCCCATTATTATGGGAAGTCAAAGTAATCCCCACAGTAGCTAAGCTAACAGCAGAACTCAGTACCATCCAATTTTTCAACTGCTCCTTACGCCTCTAGCACATCACACTTTCCTGATGCAAACACACCTACCACACTGCCCTCCAGTAGTTCTTTTTTCTTTCTTATTTACATATAAAAATCCTCTACCTAGCTCCATTAGTTCTCGCAACCTTTTGGTCTCTGGTATAGTTAGAGCCAAGCTCCCAACTTGTCCACAAGTGAGTACAACCTTTGTGCCTTAAGATATTTTGTCCCAAATGTCTGTCAGGTACAATCAATAGTTTTAAAAAGTCATCTTTTTAGCTTACTCACTTAGTATGTGGTCACAGAGTTGTCTAATTCCTGGTGGATACAGAACTGAGGTTCACTCAAAATTGGGCCCCAGCTGAGCTTTGGTGAATTTTCAATGTCAGTAATTCAGTGGCTTGCAAAACAGAGGTATTTCAGAACTGACATCAGTAACTGTTGGAAAGAACTGAAACTCAGAACGGCTGCGTTCTTAGCTGCAGTAGAGCATTCAGCGGTGTTAAACTCGTTCCAAGCACATACAAAGGGAAGTAGTTTGATTTATTAATGACCTTACATACATAGTTATAGGCAGGTGAAGGCTTTTGAGTCAGTTTCACATTCTAACTGCCGAAGGCAAGTAAAGAAGAAATGTCGGGTAGTAGTTAAGACAAAATTAGAAGCCTTAAGCCCTTCCTTGGGCAGCGTTTCTTCATCTAATCGTGTCCACACTAGCAAAGAGTAGTGGTACATGGCTGAACACTGCTAGCACACCACCATCTGCCAGCCCCTCGGCCCATAAAGGCTCCATAAGCCCTCCAACCATTTGAGTCGTATCACTTGACAAAAAATTACCTGAACAAAAACACAGAACATGAACTTCTGTTTATTACATTGTCTTTCCCTACCTTCCTTTTTGAAATCTTTTCCCTCTACTGTCATAGGTGACCCCAGACCTGATGCTCTTAAGGATAAATCTCCCCAACATTCAGTGTTGCAATTCCTGACTTACAGGTTTGCTTTCATGTTAGAGGCAATGGGTAATGCATGAGAAAAGCCATGATGTACCTGAGAATAAGATTCACCACAGTTAAGTTAGAGATGCCTAGAAGTACCCAAAAAGGAAACCCTTAGGAAAGCATTAGAGGTCTGCTCTCTGACAACATAAAGAAACTTTGTTTGCCGTAACAAGAGGTGTTCTTCTCTTGCAATTCAGACTCTAGCTTCCTTTGCTGAAGGTGTGTGTCTCTGCTCTTGCTTTTCAAACTGGCAGCTGGCCTCCATGCTTTACAGCAATGAGAGGAAGAGAGTGACATTGCCATTCACTGTCCTTCTTTGGTAGCAAAGTAGATAAGCCTTGGTCCACTAAGGACTGAAGGAAACTGAAGTTTAATGTCTTTCTCCACGTGAGATAATATGTTTCTCCAAGCCCTATGGAGAAAGCATTGTCTAGCAGGAGGCAGGTCAGCTGCCTCTCCTTCAGAGATTCTCCTTCAGAGTTATTAATTGCATTTTACTATACTCCTTGCAGAAGAAAGCAGTGAGAGAGTTCCAACTTTTCTGCGCAAGCCATTAGTGGATGTAGTCCTCCAAACTGGGAACAGAAATGGCACATAATCTCTCATTTCCACAAGACCACGAGCCTGGCCACCAGTATATCTTCTCAAACAAGTAAGGAGGCTTCATCAAGCTTATGGCTTTGGTGTAGACTGGGCAAAATTTAATTGTTAGCTACATCTGGACAGGAATTAGGCATTGAGGTATCTATCTCTGCATTATAACTCTTGCTCACTCTGTTTCCTTTTGCAATAAAAGAATTAAAGGTTGAAAATGGGACAGAGGGAATAGGAAATCTATAGCTGGTTGGGAGGGCAAACTCCTCAAATGAGTCTTCATTGGCTTTATATTGTTTACTCATGCCTGCTCCTTCTGACCACAGAGTATAGCAAAAGTGAAGAATACATCAATATTAACATCCTACATGTATAAAACATTGCCCATACCTTTTTGTCCCCTTTTCTTTTTTTTGCTCTAAGTAACTGTTGTCCAGCCTTCAGGTGTTTCATGAATTCAGGCCAGTGGAAAACTCTGGAAAATAAGTAAAAACTCTTTGTTTGAGACATGGGTTTGTCCTGCTGCCCAGATTTGAAGAGGGTGAGATATTTACCTACATGTCATTTCAGCACTGGCTCAGACACACAAGCCAGTTACAGTGGCTTAGCAAGGCAATGCATATCAGCTGAACTATGGCTGCTCAGTTAAGTCAGAGCTCTTCATGGCATTTATGTGAATCTTACATACAGAATATGAATTAGGCATCCAGGCTGCAGCACTGTGAAGGGACTTTTACTCCGGCCTACATTTTAATCTCCAAAACCATGAAAGGAGCCATTACAGTGTGGTTAAAGAATGCCTAGGTGGCACTTGTTGTATATCTTCTATTGACAGCTGATGGCTTATGTTATTGGTGAGGAGAGTTAAATTATTAAAAACCTAATTTATGTCTCTTTCTTCACTGTGTGACTCAAACCAGTTTTGCAATCTGTTACAGGTTAACTAGCCAGGGTTAGGCAGGGTGGGGCCTGCAGCAGATTGCAAAACTGGTTTATTCAATTCACAGAGTGAGAAAACATCCTTAAAAACAGGCATTCTAGAAGAAGACCAGATACCTTGCTGTCAATTATGGCACATCATGCCACAAAACAGATTTTCAGGCCCCTCAGCTTTTGCTGCTGTATTGAGTGAGACACTGCATGCAAGTCACGTGCAAGCAGAGGCCACCCAGCATTGTGCTGCAGCTGAAGAGCATGCCTTTCTTTCAGCTTGGGGCTACGCTCAGAGGCGTACCCTCACCTGCAGCCCCTCTCCTCTCGTCCATAACTCTGTGTGCCAAGTGCAGCTGGTTAATAGATCACGGATCAGACCGATCAGCTGCTCCCAGCACATGGGGTCACAGAGGAGGGGAAGCTGCAGGACTGCTCTGCAAATGTGTGAGATGCAGGTCTGGAGCTGATTGGAGATCAACAGGTGATTTTGAGTAGAGAAAGAAATGGAAGAGAGCTGTACTATTTTCAGCAAAAGAGAGAGGGAATGCACTCTGTTGGCTCCTGCAGAGTTCTGCTCCTTTTGAGAGGGTAGGCAGAAATGAAGATGGTGAGTTGCAGGCTTACCTTGTGGGATACCTTGTACAACTTCACCTGGACATGGGATGTACCACATAAGGCGATGACATAGGTGTGTCTGAAAGCTCTTCTTCAATGCTAAATTCAGGAAGATGGAATACAGAAAGCATGGGGGAAAAAAATTAAATTACATCAAAAGTCTATTGTATATGTGTCAAAATATGACAGATGGTTTCAGAATCTTGCACTTTCTCTTGTTATCAATGCAGTTCCTTTTATTGCTTCCAGACCTTCAAATTTTGGCACTGTATCACAGTATCAGAGAAGACATGAAGTGTATGATCAACTTTCCTGTATGCAGCCAATACCATCATTGTCCTAGGGAGTTTTCCTAGTCTACAGCCATAGAAAGATCATCAGAATCAGAGCGCCTTGCTTTCACTTACATTAGTGGGCCTTTCATACTGCTCCAGCAATATAAAAAAGTCCTAAAGTTTAAGTTAAACTTAATGTGAAACTTTAGCAATCCTTTACATTGTCATGGCAGTGAAAATTTGTTCCTGCTATAAACATAACATAGCCATGTTCTGAATTGCTGTTATGTTATGTTGCATTATAACAGTGAGACACCAGAACAGATCAACTGGGGAACCAGAGGAGCTTCCTTCACAGAAAGTTTTTGAGAAGCTAGGATCTACATGTGCCAGAATGGTCTGGGAGTATTTGATCTTGCCTCAGTGCAGGGACAGACTGAGTGATTTTCTGAAATCCTTTGCAGTTCTGCAGTTCTGAAGGCTTATGTTTTCTAAAGAGAGAATTTCTTTGTGTGTCAGTCAGTGCGGTCTGGTCCTGCCTCCAGAACGTTACTCCATATTTTGGAAAGGCTATCAGTTTACCCACCGTAGCAGTGAAAATTAAAAACTACATTCCTGAAATTGGCCTCTTTCCTAACAACATACCAAAGAAAAGCAAACAGAAAAGGTATTACACATAATTTAGTTAAGATTGCTTCTTTTGTATTTGCTACAGCGTAAACATATATTCCCTTCTTGCTCCCCAAAACTGCCCATTCCAGCTGAATCATGAACTGTGATTCTAAGGACATCCAACTTCCGTGCTTTTTAAAAATGTAATTAAAAAATCCCCCTTTTATCTACAAATTCCCTAAAAATTCTTCAAGTCCTGCTTCTTTTTCTTTTTCTTTTACTCAAAAGATGTCAGTTTTAAAATGAGGTTGTTGCCTTTGTTTCTGAGCACAGTAGCCCCTAATTATTTCATGTTCCCATTTGTTTCACAGCAACAACTCTTGGGAAGGGACCTTCACGATGCCCCTCAGTGAAACTCCAGATTTAACAGCCTTACCATCTAGAACCAAAATCAGTGTTCATGTACAGTGTTAATCTACAATTCTCCTGTCCCTTCTCTGTGGAAGTGGCCAGTTTCAAGCCAAAGCTGCTCGAATTTCCTCACACTGCCTCACAGGAGAAGCATAGGAATGCCCTTGCTGCTGCCTATAGGACAGCAGAGAGAGCCAGGTAAGCAATCTGGCGTAGATAAAGTGTCACTTCACTGCCACAGTACAAAGCGGCTTTGCAGAGTAACTAGCCTACACGGTGGTTTGGGTTGCTGTGGCTGTGCTGTTGCTGTGGTACTCAAACAAGCTTTGTCACTGCTGCAATATCAGGTGCCTCTACAGTGCCAGTGTAGCCCTGCTCCCAAGTTTCAGTGATGAAAAAGAAACTTCAGTTTGCATATGTGTTAGTTTATTGTGCCTTTGGTAGTGTCACGTTCATGCTAGAGACAACAGTCCCAAAGGAACTGGACTAAAGATAGCATTTTCCTTCCTTGGAGTCAATGAAGCAGTCCTCAGTCACTGCTGCGGTCTGGGTGACTGGAGTAACGAGGTTCCGCAGTCCGTAATTTCACACTGAGCACTTCCTCCCTCAGGAGTCGTGCGGCCAGTTTTTTGAAATCACACACAAATAGGTCTTAGTGCACTTCTTTGCGGCTGATACTAGAAAAACCTCAGATGGCCTAATTGTGAAATACGCTGGTGGAACCTGCGGAAACATGGCCTTTATTCCTGGCCTTTTGACCAGCTGGAGGGCTGACTTCAAACAAATCTTTTAACCCCTTTGTGTTTCAAATCCCCTCAGCTGTAGAAGAGGGAAGCTCGTGCCCTCTGTGCTACTGCCATGTGATGGCGTGGGCTGAGCACACACTGGGAAAGCCTCTCCTACTGCTGACCTCCAACACCTGTTCCCTGGATAACTGGAGAGCTCCAGCTCCAATGGCAGCCACCCCAAGACCTTTACCGGCACTCTATTCACTAAAGAAATATGTCGTTTTATTGTTATGATTACAGTTAGTTGACAGAAACCCCATAAAACCTGATGTTGTAAAAAAATAATAAAAACATTTAACGTTACAAAAATGTTACTTTGATACTAAGCCCCAAGTTGGCATGACTAAGAGTGTAACATCACACAGAGCAAAACTACTAATGCTCCTTACACTCATCGAGAGGCTTAGGCCACTCTGGCCACACCCTATGGGTTGCTACATACCCTCACCACGCATCTTCCAGTAGAAATCACCAGTAGACCCTTCTTCCACTCTCAACTGAAGCTATTTCCGTAGCTTTTAAAGTGTCTCTGGACTGCACTGCTCAACTCCAGTTCAGAAATCGCACTTGATCAGACAAAAGACACTTGACTCTCTGCTGTGATTTCATGCTCTGGACCGCAAGAAAACCTAGCAGTGACATGGCTGTGCCCACCCTCTGCACATGTAATGGCCATATCTGATCATTTGGTGTAAACCTTTTTTGTAAGCTGAGATCCTAATCTTTAAACGGCTTCTCTGCAGGCCAGTCATTAGATTTGATCTGCAGTTTCTTCTTACTTTGGGATGATCTTTTAAAGCATGTGAGCTATTATGAAAATTAGCATTTTTCCAGGGCAACAAAATTTGCATTTCGGAGACTTGTGAATAAATATTTAAGAAAACATATAAATGTGTTAGGTAAAGTTTAGTTTATGTTAATTTTTATGACTCCTCTGAATGGTAGAACAGCTGTATTGGCTGCATAACATTTTTTAGACTTAGCAATATATAGCCATCTGTTCAGCTTGTAACGTGTTAATAGGTATCTCAAATTTCAAATTTAGAAATTACCAACATAGTAAATAATGCAGCAGCAGGAAACTTGGGTTAACTAATGGAGACCTAGCTGTAGTAATACTACATCTGTTTAAGTTAGTCATTACAGAAATACTCAAGTTTGAAGTAGAATCATAGAATCATAGAATAGTTAGGGTTGGAAAGGACCGTAAGATCATTTGGTTCCAACCCCCCCTGCAATGGGCAGGGACACCTCCCACTAAATCATGCCACCCAAGGCTCTGTCCAACCTGGCCTTGAACACCACCAGGGATGGAGGATTCACAACTTCCTTGGGCAACCCATTCCAGTGCCTCACCACCTTCACAGTAAAGAACTTCTTCCTTATATCCAATCTAAACTTCCCCTGTTTAACCCAAACTTAAACTTATCTGGCCATCCTTTAGCCACTCCAGCTTTTTACAGTACCTACAGGTGTGATGGTCCAGGAAAGTGCGAACCCTGAAGATGTGCTTCTGCACAAATTATTTTGCTTTGTAATGAGAATAAGCCAAAGTATCTGGTGTCTGAATGGGATTTTTTGCCTGAAGCAGAAGACCAGAGCTCCAAATCACAGGCTTTTTTTGTCCTGACCCACCATAATCTGCCACCTTACATAGGAGAAGCAGTTCAGAGGTTGTGAGGCAAAACAAATCGAGTAGATTATTGAGATTCTCTGATAGAAGGAAGGAAAAATTCAGTCATTAAAGTAGTGATGAGAATAAAAATTACCTGGTCTAGCAAAGCCTAACCCCAGCAGGCAGCACCACAGCAGTGACAGGCTGATGGTCTGTTCAGAAGTCTCATTATACTTTCATCATTGTTCTCTATCAAGTACTTAGAAAACTTGTTTAAAGGACAGTGGTGTCCAAAAAGTGATCTTCACCTTGTTCCTGAAATTAAAATGTCTAACACCAGCTGAGTTAACAAGTCTGCCTGCTCAGGTGTTGGCATCTTTGACAAAACAACACAGAAAATGGCACTAGTACTTTTTACTGGCTTCTCAGAACCCTGTGTCCTTAAATGCAGGTTCCACCTGATCCTCTGGCCCACTGCAGGGGAATGTTTCCCTGATTCTGAATTATCCAGGGTTTACTATTTCTGTAATTCCTTCTGTTGTCTCCATAGGTAGATGAGTTCAGGCATAGCACTCAATGGAAGCAAGTAGAGCCCAGTGTAATTAATGTAAACTGGCTCCAGAGCAGATCACAGCATCTGTGGACAGTATTGGATGATAATATTTTTTAATGTGTTTGATTTATTAATGATGAGCCTTAAACTGTACCTGGTGGTTAATTGAATTTGTTCGGACTATTTAGTGACGTGGGCTTGTCCTTTGTCTTCTCTGTGCTGCACACGCAGCTCTTAGCCAGGAAAGGTTACTGTCTGCTTATTGAGTGTTGGAGCTAAAATGCTCCATCAGCAGATAAGGCTCTGTTAAATACAAATAATACACAGGTTTTTGCTGGTATTTGTTTATCCACTATCCTTACATACAGAGCATGCTCACAGCACCCTGTTAAACTTTGTGTTGCTTCTCTGAGATCTTAAAGGATCCTTTGGAGCTCAGAAAAACACACAAACCTTGGTGTGCCACAGCAGGAGAGCAGAATAGATGAGGAGGTCATCAATAGCATGTGTCCTGTCAGTAACAGGGTCCTGGTTAGGAAAGGGTACTGTTGTGGTCTTGGATGCAGAACTCAGCTGAGCATGACCAGAGAAACACACAAGGAGCCCTTCTCCTCTGAACCCAAGGACAGTTGTAGCTCCAAGTATAGCTGACAACATTACTGGCTGATCAAGCCCAGTGTGCCAGGCCCAGCAAGTGATGCAGCTAAAGCACCACCTATATGGCCAAGCTCTTAATGTGGCAGTTAGGGAGATGTACTACATGAAATGGTGGAGAAGAGTTAGGATGGAAGCAGCAGTAACAAACTAAGCACAATTTTTGCCCAGTTAGTAGCTGTCAGACTTCATCATATCCATCGTTTTTGGTTCAGAGGCCTGGGGAGGAGCAATTCCCAAAAGCAGGGGACAGCACAGAAGGAACCACAAAGGTTTCATGGAGTGAGGACTGACTGAAGCAGGTCATGGAGCAATATGAACTTATGCTGGGCACATGCAAAAGAGGCTGTTGCCTTGGTTAGCAGACTGTTAGAAGCAACTCTACTGCAACTTCATCTGTTCTCAGTATGTCAGCTTGGGGTCAGGGATACCACCAGCCTCTTATACCAGCCAACATCACTGCTTTGTGGAGTTTTAGGACCAGGAATTAAGCTGCAGTGCAGATGATGGGACTAGTTGTGCAAAGAGGCTTCTGGATCTGTGAGTCTTGGCTGGGATTAAGAGAGAGCTTTGCCTCTTCCCTGATAGTTGCTTCACTTGTGGCAGTGACAAGGTAGTGGCTTCTCCAGGGAAGACCACAGCCCATACCAGTCGCTGCCTTTGGGCTCTGCTGTGTGCAGCACCTCTGGCACTTCTCCTCCTTATCTTTCAAACCTTAAACTTTTGGCACTTCTCTTTTTCTGTTCCGGTTGGCAGTCATTCTCTATAAAACAGGTCACACCGAAGGAAAATGAAGCTGGTTTTATAGATGCCATATATTTACCAAGACAAGATTTTATTTAAGAAGTTGTAAAGTCACAGCAGTAATTGAACAGACTAATCCCATTTCTCCAGTTGTTAAACATAACTATCGTTCAAGAAGCTTTAATTACTGCTTGAATCGTGGCTGAAAAGCTTGTGCTGGGGGTAAGCATTTATTGCATCGTCATGGAAATGAGATGTCATGGTCTGGTGCTGTGCAAAATAGCTGCAGTTTTGAATCTGCGTTGGAATGCAACTTCTCCCGGGTCCGCTCCCGGGCAGTCTGCTGCACAGTGAGCAGAAAGGTATGTTTGGGCTCACCTCCCAGAAAAAAGGAGCCAGGTCAAAAAGCTGCTGCTTGTCCTCTTCTGCTACCAGTCCTCTCCTCACCGGGGCAAAC
>JANHGB010008756.1:0-12264 GCA_026283785.1 Coracopsis vasa
CTAAGAATTACTCTACAATCCTTTAGCAGAACCAGGGTTTCAACTTTTTAACTTTTAAAAATATTCACATAAAATTGTCTTGTGAACTGTGGATTAACAGTCAATTTCATTTGATCCAGAAGTGCATTTTATGATGGATAACTTACTTGCCACAATAGGATCAGCTGTAATGCAGATAAACTCCTGAAAAACAAGAGTGGAGACTTCCTTGCTTCTGTTTAACGAGCTGTTTTCTTTTGCAGTTTTAATGCTAAAGCTGAATATTTGCCATGAATGTAATGAAACCCAATTATGAACCAGTTTGCAGGCTGGTTGTTAGAGTTATTTCATGCCTAGCATTGTCTCTTCTTCGGCACTTGGTCTTCAAGATGAAATAATCGTTTTCTTGTTTGTTTCCAAATTGCTGGTGAGACTGTAGGACTTGAAGACAACTTCAGGAGGTCCAGAGAACTAAACATAGGAGAAACTGTTACACTTATATTGTTTTATCCCTGGAATAACCATCTGCAGGACTTCCCTACATTACCTAGAATTTTAAAATACCTTTGTTTTAAAAGTTGTATAGCTCTCTTTAAAAGCATCCTTGACATACACTCTGGTTTGTTTGTTACCTTCTATGGGGTACTGTGTTTAAAATTTACTTCTGATGCGTACATGGATACTGGGTAAGCTTCCTGTAGACATACTTAGAGGGTAGTGTCTATAGATCCTCTGTCTACGGCAAGAAATCCAGAAGTGCCTCCTAGTTCCCAAATCCATGTTCTTTCTCAGTTTCAGTGTGAGACTTAGGCATGATCTGGGAAAGGAGGTAAGGACAGGCATTATGATCTAGGTCCCTAGAGCATACTCCCAACAGTTCCCTCATCTAGGAAGCCCTAGTCCTGGGCAACACCCAAGGCTGCTGTGCTCTGGCATGCATAAGGAGTCTTGGTGAAACGTAGCTGGCTAGTTTATTAGCCTGCGCAGATTTCTTTCACTGTGGAAGAGCTTGTGTAGTACACTAAAGGTTATATGTAGTATACTTTGGTAAGATACCTGATCTTGATCCACTTCTGCTGGCATCTTCAGCTTCCTCAACTCAGCGAGGCATCTTTCTGTTTTTCCCTCTTCTTACTCCTTTCCAGTTAAATATCAATACCTCCTCTGTTAAATTCTTGCTATTGAGCCAAGTAAGGAAAGTTCTTCCTGCCTTTTCCTGCAGGAGAGATCTTTACACAACTAGCTTGACCTAGCTAATTATTCCTTTGTTGGATTTTTTTTGAGGTTTGGGGTTTGTTTTTGGTTTTGGCTGGGTTTTTTATCCACAGACTACTGATATAATGTTTGTACAGACTTGAGTTCTGGCCAACAGCTTTCCTGGCTTGTTCCCTCTAATACCTTTTTGTGTCTGACTCCTCTCTACATCTGGACCACACAATAATAAGTCTCTGTTCAAAGCAGCTGTTGGATTCTCTCAGATGTTTCCCTGTTGCTAGTTCTTGTGCCAACCTCTGACCAATGCAGTTGAAGATCATCAGAACCATTTGCTTGTACATGGTGAATTCTGTGGTAGGTAAAAATACCTCGTGTCACCTCCCTCTCTTAGTAACTTCCTAACTTCCGAGTACAAAATGAAGAAAAGGTAACTTACTCTTTTCCACCATCATTGAGAAACAAGCATCGCAATATAATAAATATTTTAAGATGTGCTTTTCTGATGCTACTGTGTTTAATGATATGTAACTTTTGTCCTAAATCTGATGATGATTTAGCTCCTGTGTTCTTTAGGACACAGGATCATGCTCTTGTTTATCATTAAGTCAGGTAAAGCTTTTACTGCTTACACCTCTTGCTTACTGTGTCACTTACTGAGTGACACTTGCCTGTCACTCAGATAAAAAGCTAACAAGCTTGGCTTTACAGGGGAATTTATGTTATTGTCTGAGAATAACTGTCCCAACCTGCCATGCTTATTTCATTGTTACCACTACATTTGCTAATATAAACTTCATTGCTATTGTTGAGCTACAAGAACACAAGACCCAAATTTTGTATACGTGGGGGAAAAAAAAAAAGGGGAGATAGCACTTTCACATGTCTTCTGCACCATGGAGCACGGAGCGAGCTCCTGGCTTCCCCGGGGCCGGGCTGCTCCGTGGCTCACGCCAGGCAAGCCTCGAGCCCACGTTTAATCTTGCTGCCTGGGAAATTAGGCAGAAAATGCTGCGATTGAGTGTGAAGGCCTGCGCTGTAATCTGGAGCGAGCAGATGAGGCGCTCCCATCGCTCCCATCGGAGATGAAAGCTTCTAGAGCGGGTGAGCACCAGTGACATCTGTGAGCGTCTCTCTTCTGTCAGGAGCGCTGGATGCGCAGGCAGATGAAAGACACGAGATAAAATTAGCCCCTGTGCAAAAGGGAGAGGGAGAAACAGAGAGGGAGAAGGGGGAATGTTCCTCAGAAGGCTCTTGGCAGAGCCCGTTTCTAACACTGGTGACTCAAAGGCAAAGGGGACTCATGTATACATTTATATGTGTGTAAGAGCATGGGAATACACACGTGTGAGGCTCTCCTCCCATGGCACCCTCAGAACTTGGGGCTGATCCTTTTGAAGGGAGATGAGGCTGCTCCAGTCTCTGCTATGGCAGGCAGGGACCCTTCCCCACACTGCCTGCACCCACACCATGGCCCCTCTGCCCCATATGGGTAGTGTGTTGGCAGCTCAGAGCTCCTGGATAGCACCTCTGCAGTGACGAGGCAGGATTGACCAGGAGAGATCATTGATGCTTTATCTCAGACAGCGGGTCCTGCCCTGGTCCAAGGCAATAACATAACCCCCTCCACTGATCCTGCTTTTGCTGCTGAGAGGAAAGGGGTGCTGGTGGCTCTGCTGTCCATGGCATCACGAAGGAGAGTGGCTGGAGTTAGCTCTGTACCCATGAGGATGCTGGATCCAGGGTGCCAATGGGATCAGGAGAGAAGGGTCCCTGCGGGGTGTCCTGCTGAGCTGCACCACGCACACATCCAGGCCTGCTCTGAGCCCAGCATCCCACAACAGGCAGTGGGGATATGGAAAAGCACCTCAGAATGTCCCCTTGGCTCTGCTCAGGACCCTTCTCTCTGAGGTGACTGGGGGCTGAGTGATGGACTCAGACTGAGAGGTGGAAGAAAGGGAAATGCTCTCAGATCTCCTTGCTCTCTGCACTGGTGGGTACCAAAACCTGGCAGGGTCTTTTTCCTTACCCCACAGCTTTTTCTCCACAAGGCCACTGTGTTGCCATCAGAACCAATGCAGACATTACACCTAAAGGAGGGTCATGGCCCTCTTGGGATGCTGCAGCTACACCCACATGCACATGAGAATGTAAGTGAAGGGAACCACCATGCTGGAGGGGGTGTAAGGACCATTATGGTCCAAGACTACCCTCCAGAACAGCCAGGCCCCATCAGCACCAGGGATGCCTTGGATGCTCCCTGTTGGCTCAGGGAGCAGAGGCGGGAGGACTTCCCATTATCCTCACGATGCAGCCCCTGGAGCTGAAGCATCAGGAGACTCCCTGGAGTCACACAACACCCACCAGCATGAGTCAACATGAACATTAATAACAGATAGAATAATCCCAGTGCTTCCCCCCTGCCTTTCTCAATGTGCTGTCTAGCAGGACATGGCCTCAACAAGGGGGCACAGGATGCAGGTTGAGGTCCGGGAGCTCTGGTTCTGCTCATTTCCCCATTGCCTGGTTACATGAGGATGGTTGGGAGCACGCTGGGGGATGCAGGTGGTCCCTCAGCAGGGTGGGTGATGGATGGGAGATGTCCTGAGCCCAGGATGGGGCTGAGGGATGCCCAAGGGTCTGCAGCAGTGCCTGCATTGAAGCACAGAGCCCTGCCTGTTCAGTTGTGCAGGCGGCTGAGCCAAAGGAATAAGTAACCCAGCCGTGAAAAAGAAGCACTGGCCAAAGCCTCCCAAGGAGCTGTCTGTGCTTCCAGCTGCAGTCCCCATTCCCTGGCTCCGTTAACCCTCTGGGAATGACAGCAGGGATGGCAGCTCCTGCAGCCCGGGAAAGAGGTGAGCCTCTCCTTCCTGCAGCCCTCCGAGTGCTCTGAAATGCCTTTCACCAGCAGAATAATTAGAAATCTAAGTCCTCTTTCTCCTGCTCAGCTCGTTTTCTGTGGATGATTTGGTTGTAAGAGTGTCCAGTGATGCAGAATAACCACCTTATTTCTGCTAGGCATTGCCTTTGCAATTAGCGCTATTGATTGCAGCGCTCTGTCCTCTCACCTGCTGTATCCCAGGGACCAGGGTGATGGGGCCATGAACCATCCCTTGGCCTGTCCCATCCCATCGGACCCACAGGAGGGTGAGCTCTGCTCTCCAGTGTGGCTCCAATGCTGCTCTCTGCTCCACAGGGGTGAATCTCCTTTCCAGAGCTCACAGCTATGTATGGGGAGACCCTCTTGGTGCCCCAAAGCCACCTCCAAGGACACAGAACATCTCGTTTCTGGTCAGTGAGAGCTGAGGGGACCCTTTTCTTCCTGTAAAATATAAGAACTCAGATTTGACACCATCAAAGGTTCTGGGAGAGTCAAATTCCTCTGAATGGTTTGTTGGGAGGGGAAAAAGGAAAGATCAAACCATTTCATTTCAGCATTTCCAGAGTGAAATGTTCTGATTTTTTTTCCCCTCTTCCAAATGACTTTGGTTCAAAGTTCCCCTTAGTTTTATTTCTCCGAACATCAAGAAAACGCCTGTGAACTGGCTGCGGTTGGAAGCAAATGCATTGGCTTGGTCACAGCAACCCCTTTTGTTCAACCCCCTCCCCAAGAGTTCCTCCCCTTCAATGTTGTTTGATTTATTAGCATTTGCAGGGGTTTTCAGTCACAGCCCAGCTCCGAATTACATGTGGTTGTGCTTTGCCAGTCATGAATGAGTCACAGATCTGCTGCTCTGCTCTACACAGGGACAAAGGTGTCGTGGGGGGCTGCAGGGCTTGGTTTGGGGCTGACTTTGTCCCCATGGTCTGACTCCAAGGTCTGTGGAAGATGCTGATTCCGGAGCCAGGCTGGAAATCTCACTGGGGAGAGCCAGGGCTTGCTGGTGCTTAAGGAAAGCAGAGCTGGGAAACAGGCTGACTTCCCTCCTGAAATGCTGCACAGAGCAGGAGCCCTCCTGCATCCAGAGAAGATGCTTGTCTGATGGAACCCGTTGAATCACTATCTGATCAGCCACCAGCTCTTGGCCAAGACGGGCTTGGGCTCCAAGGTCCATATGGCTGCAGTAGAGAGGAGCTTTCCAGAGCAAGAGGAAATGGGTGTAAATAGCAGACTGCATTTGATTTCACCCACAGCAGATTTCTGTCCCAGCACAATGGAAGCAGCCAAAGCGCTCCCTCCAGTCCTGCTGCCTCCCAGTACCAAGGAGCTGCGCTATGGCTGGACCACATGCACAGGTCTTGGACCCATCTTCCCTCCTGAAAGCCCTACTTGTAGACCCAGCTCCATCTTCATGTCATGATGGGTCTGCTAGTGAGAGCCCAACACAGAGGCCAGCCCTGAGCAGGGACTCCTTAGATGCCCATATCTCCTACAGCCATGATCTCCCATCCCATGGAGGCATGGGGCATCCCTGTACATGCTGTCACCCATCCCATGGCATATGGGTCACACGAGTGCCCCAGCAGTCAGACACAGGGAGCAGGCTGGGAGATGGCTGGGAACCAAGGAGGGAGGAATGATTCCCTTGAAGGGAGAGGTGCTAAGAGGGAATTAGTGTCTGGATCTATAAAACACTTGGTCCCAATTATTGTAATGCACTGATTAGGGGAACTCAATAGTTCTGCTGGTGGTTAATGGCAGTAATTACCCAGATATGACTACAGTGGCAATATTAATAACTCTGGGCCATTAGTATTTGTGAGCAATGAGCAGAATACACATCTGTGAGCCTCTTGCTTGGTCTCTCTCCTTCAGCTACAGCCTTTAGCTGGGCTGGGAGAGGGGCTGCAGAGGAAACAGACCCAGGACCTGGCTGATGTTTGTCAGATGCAGAACAGCATGGCTGGAACCGCCTGTGCAGACATGAGGATGGCCTCTTGTCCAGCAGCAGTGTTGGTGCTGAGGCTGGGAACCCAATTGCCCTAAGCAGTGGGGGCCCCTTGTTTGACACAGGCAACTCAGCTGTGTGCAATGGGGCTCTTGTGCTGGTGTGAGCCTAAGTCTACCTGATAAAGAGGGACCTCTGATGGGCCCAGAGGTCTTCACAAGCATGAAGAATGCCCACCCTTTGGCTGGGAGAGTGCGGAAGGGCCCCTGCAAGTCACTTGGAGAGAGAAGGACTGGCAGTGTTCAAGGCCAGGTTGGACACAGGGGCTTGGAGCAAGCTGTTCTAGTGGAAGGTGTCCCTGCCCTTGGCAGAGAGCTGGAGCTGGATGAGCTTTAAGGCCCCTTCTAACCCAAACCATTCAATGTGTTTATGAGAGTGATGGGTGCTGCTTCTCTTGAGAGGCAGGACAGAGCTGTTGCAGCCAACGCTGGTGCTCACACACCCATTGGGAAGCCTCAGATTGCCACTGAAGGACCCCACAAGATGCTGCATGAGTGTGATGCCCTCCAGCAGCCTGCAAAGCCTCCACAGCTCTGCCCTTCCCAAGCTCCAGCTCAGCTGATGCGAA
Organism: Coracopsis vasa; assembly: GCA_026283785.1. NCBI lineage: Eukaryota > Metazoa > Chordata > Aves > Psittaciformes > Psittacidae > Coracopsis > Coracopsis vasa. Next base: position 6,649 of record JANHGB010008756.1, read on the forward strand.
CCTTTGCTGGCTGCTCACAGCGCGGTGGGGAAAGGGCTCCCATGCAACAAACGGCTTTGTTGCATCCCCCTCTCCACAGAGCACGTTTGATGGTGGGAAGCAGCTTCTCCATAACAAGCCCAGGCTCCGCCTCGCCGCTGCGCTGCCCAAAGCCCCGTCCCCAGGGCCGCGTTACCAGTGCGCTTCTGGCTGTCTCCTTGGCTTCCCCGCTACCTCCTCTGTCTGCGTCTGCCTCGCAGAGACGCGGCTCCTGCCGCCTGGCATTTGCATTCCCACAGGGAATGCCCTCGGACTGCACGGCCCGGCCCTGACTCCAGCCTCGGTCTGCGGCTTCTCAGCTATTTATAAACAAAAGGGGCCATAATTGCTCCCTCATTTGCCCTCAGGCTGAAGAGAACCTCTGGGAGCTTGGGAATGGTCGGGAGAGCAAGGGCATGGTCCTGGAGAGATGCTCACGCTCTCTCCATCCATCCATTCAGCCTGCAATGCTGCTTCCAAAGGCCAGGAGGGTTCGGGGATGAGGACAGCAAGGGGGATGCTCCCTTCCCTTTGCACTCTGCAAACCCAGCCTCCATCCTTGCTCCAAATACCGCAGGGAACTTTCCCTCTCCGTCTCCCCAGCTCAGCCGTAATGATGGGACTATTTAGCACACGGCGCAGTGTACTCAAACACTCCCGCAGTCAGAGACACCCTGTCACCCAGGTGATGTGTCTCTCACATGCTGCCAATTTAGCAGCCGCGGCAGCATGACGCCCCTGGAATCTGGGTTAGCGCTGGCAGCTGCCGCTGCCGACAGCCCCGGCTCCATAGGGAGGAAGGGATGGGAGCACGCAGCATCCGCACTGGTGCATTCCCCCGGACAAGTCCCCAGGACACCCGGTGTGAGACCACAGTAGCCCCGGCTCCAGCAGGGATGCTCCAAAGAGGCAGATAAAGAGAAAACCCCAACCTCTGGTTATTTTCTATTGTAAAACTCGTGAAGAAATCTCCTTTTTCCCTGCGTTGCCACCAGATTCCCCCCTCCCTGATGAATCCTTTCCTTTCAGGAACGAAAAGCCCCAAACAAAAGCTGTTAGGACAGGAGATGGGGAGGGCTCCTGGCTTCCCAACAGCCAGAGCCTGATTTTCCTAACCCAGACCAGAAACATTTTTCACCCTGAGATTTTCGAGTTTCTCGGTTTCTGATACAAAAAGTGAAAGGTTTTCCCCAGACCAGCATTCTGCAGGGGTCACACAGGCAGTGAGCAATGCTTTGGCATAATTACACAGTGATTAAAGTGGTTGCAGTGGTTTCATTCCAGATGCCAATGGACAACACTCTCCCCCGTTGCATCTCTCTGGTTCTTGCATCCTGCCTGGAGGCAGGGGTCAGACCTGGGTGGATGGGGTGACCTTCCTTGAGCACACAGGGTTGCAGGCACACCATGGCTTGCACAAAGTATGGTATGGAGAAGACTGCCCATAAGATTCACCTTGATCCATCCCAGAATGACCTGTCCCTGGTTCACATCCATGTACAGCGAGAGATGTGAATGAGGTGACAGGTTTGGAATTAGGAAGCTTCCCATTTCTCTTTTATTCACTGCAATGCCTGATGCACAACCTCTCATCAAGAACAGCTTCTGAAACACGAAGACTCAACTTTCCTTTGTGCTGGATTGCCCAGAAGTCAGAGCAGTGGATTCATTGAATCTTTGTTTCATATCCCATTTCAGCCTTGTCAAGGGTCTTTTTGGCCATTTCCTAACTCCTGCTGTCTAAATGTGTCTCAGCTCATGCATCTTCTTGGGCCAGACCATTCCAAGAATGGGGAATCACAGCACTGGAGCCCAGCTTGCTCTCTGAAGCCATCCCCACTGTCGCCTCAGCAGGGTTGGTGTGGGGTGTGAAGGTGGGAGGTGATGGAGATGTCTCTCAGCTCCTCTCCACTTGCACCAGGAGCATGTGGGGATGCTGCAGATGCTGCGTCTCTGTTCCTGCATGCTCCATTCCCCTGCCACACCAGCTCCACTCCAACCCTGCTGCTGGGGCTTGGGAAGGGCTGGGTAATTTCATGATCAATAGCAACATTGGTAGTTATTCTTGTCGAGAGGTTAATTGCACCTCCTGCCTGTGGGCACTGGCTGATCACTGCAGGGGCTAGGGAGGCATTTGCTGCCCGTGTTCAGCATTTCACAACCCAACAGGTTGCAGGATGCGGGGTTCAACCATGTGTTGAAGCATCAGGTGCTGCCAGGGGAGGCACAGGGGAGCATTGGTCTGCTCCTGCTGTAGGATGAGGTGTTTGCTGGTGTGGACCCTATGTATCATAGAATGGTTTGGGTAGGAAAGGATCTTAAGATCATCCAGTTCCAACCCCGTGCCATGGGCAGGGACACCTCACACTAGACCATGTCACCCAAGGCTCTGTCCAACCTGGCCTTGAACGCTGCCAGGGATGAAGCATTTACCCCTTCTTTGAGCACCCTGTGCCAGCGCCTCAGCACCCTCACAGTAAAGAACTTCTTCCTTATATCTAACCTGAACTTCCCTTGTTTAAGCTTGAAGCCATTGCCCCTTGTCCTGTCACTATAGCCCCTGATGAAGAGCTCCTCTCCAGCATCCTTGTAGGACCCCTTCAGATCTCAGTAAGCATTAAAAGTTATTAGAAGTGATGTGAGCTTCCAGCACAGGCACCTCCTGCCAGCATAGTAAGGGGAGGGTCTGTATTTTCCCCCAAAGCACTCTTTATTCCCTTCCTCCATGCTCCAGTTTGGCATAGGGAAATAATAATAATAATCATGATAATAATGCCAAAGATACTTTTGCCTTGAGAGCAAAGCAAATATCACTATTTCAATCTAGGTCGCACCAAACTCCTTCAGCACAGCACCTGCAGTTAAAGAATAAATATATTAACAATTCCCCTTGTGCCATCTCCTGATGGCCATGCTCAGAGGGTCCTATTTTTCCTCTAATTCCCGGTCAGTCTGTCCCACATAACTCGCAGCACACACAGCCCACACTGTGCCAAGGGACAGAAGTTAAACAGGTCCCATCCAGGCACATGTTTGTATTTAGTTGCATGACAGGCTCACCCCGAGGCTTCCAGACATGGTTAAATACTACTGTGCCTTTGCTCAGCACTTTTCAAGCAGTCCTAGAGCAGGACCACAGGCACAGCAGCTTTGGACAAATTCAGCCTTGCTCATCTCCTCTCCAACAGCCAAGTGCACTCCCATCACAGTGAGCCATGAAGGTAAATCCATAACACCTCAGAGGACTAACTGGGACATCAGGGACAGAAGTACAGACCAGCTTGCAAGCAGCTCACACCTGACAGGAGGGGATAACACTGCAACACCAGTACCCCAAAATAGCTGCTGCATGTTCTCTTTGTGCCTCTTACCAAAGAGAGGAAAAAAATACATCTTTTAATTCTGTTCAGTAACACAGGCAAAGAACAGGGTCTTTCTTAGTAAGAGAAAGGAATGTGCAGGCTGATGAATTGTTCAGCTGCTAAAAGCACCCCTAGTTCAAGTTGACTTCAGAGCAGCATCCCCAGTCCCTGTCCAACCAGGTATCCATCTCCCTGCAGCCACATCACCACCCTGTGTGCTCCTGCTTGGCAGCCCACATGCGCAGGATCACGCACCCAGCACTAACACAGCCTCAGCCTGGGTCATTCCCCCACTTGCCCCCACTGCCCGGGTGATTCCTTAAGCTGTGTTGCCACAGGCAGCTCTCCATGCAGCAGTGGAGCCATAATCCCTGTGACAATCACACCGTAATCCCAGACTCCGGAGAGTACCCGCTGTCCCAGTGCCTCCCCTGCAGCAGGGATGGATCCTCCCAGGCTCTGCTTCTCAAAATAGGTTTTCCCTGCACTTACAAAGTCAAACCTCTGTTACCTTTTAACTCACATGCATTTGCTTACACACAAGCTGCTCTCTTCAGACCACACCGTACATCTGTGTGCCTTTCAGGCCATGCCATAGAAGCAAGCAGGAGGAGGCCAGAGAGATTACAAAGGAATGAATTCTTGTTTAACTACTCTTGCCTGATTATCAGCCAAGAGCAAAGCCATAAAGATTGAGTTCTTTGCCAGACAGGCACATGCTGGGATCTGTTTGCTGCAAAGGTGGCAAAATAGCTGCTCTAAACACTCAATACCCAGTGCCAGAGACCTACAGAGCCAGAGAAGGGGATCATGGCTTCCCCCCTCCAGCTAGAGGGGATAAAGCTCAGCAGGCAGTTGCAGATGGCTATTTGTCAATCACCTACCCTGAAGCAAATAAAGATAAGGCTCAAAGGGAAACTGCAGGAGAGGAAAGCAGGAGCTCTCATGTGACTCGGAAGGAAAATAACTGTGGCAGAGACATTTTGTGCCCTGAAAGGTTCTCCTGGTCACGGGCAGTGACACACACCTACTTCATAAAGAGATTATAGGTTTTTATGGTATTTACAAACCTGATCATAGGTATTTCATATACTTCACTGCCCAGGCTCAGTTCAGAAGCTGGAGGAATCTATTCAAGGTTAAAGAAGGAATTCAGTCTTTCCGGCTCACAACTCACTGAGTTGCCCTACCAGGAAGCTCCACTGCATCCTTGTCCGTGGAAGGAAAAAAGGATACAAAGGCCCCAGCAAAGCAGCTTTTCCATAAAGGGTGGTTTCTCACGCCGATACCTCAGGCTTGGGGTATTTCATAATATCATATTTCCCTCTCACGCTGGAGACAGGCTTGCCCTCGCTGCCCTTTCCTAGAATACAGCTATACCCCAATACTTCCCTGTACACGTACCCAAGCAGAATTTCCACTTGGCAAGAAGCACATGACATGCATTTTCGGGATCCTTATGCTCCCTCGTGCCAGAGTGTTAGCAAAATTCAGCCAGGCAGACACCCAACTTCAAAGGGTGCCTTTCCCAGCTGGCTCTCGATGCCGCTAATCTCAGCTTGTTTGTACAGTCAAGATTCCCAAAGCTGCGCCATACAAACGCTTCCCCTCCCACAATCCATTTTAATCTAATCACAAATAGTAGCCCAAAGATTAAGCTCAGCCCAGGCAGTTGAGCTCTGCCAGCACAGTTACGCTGTTTAGTTTTGCTCTGTTGGCAAAGCTACCAGCAGAAAGTTGTAGCAGAGGAAGTTATCAGCCTTGAAAGCACTTGAGACAGTGGAGCTGAACCACTCTGCTGTCGGGCTGTACCCGTGTGAGCATTTATTCAAACAAACATCTCAACAGCAGGGATTTTCCTAGTTAGCTGCAGCAGCAGAGCCTGGTTCTCAGTGCATGGGTTGTGTTGTTTTGTTTTGAACAGAGACATTCTCAACTTGTGCAGAAATTGCCTTGGCTTGGGCCCAGAAAGCAGCAGAGTTTGTGCTATTGGGGATAATGCAGCTGTACTTCAGGAAACCTGTCAGTCCACAGAGCATTTTCTTCTCTGGGATAGCTCTGGACTCCCAGTCACACTTCCTTCCCAATCCGAGCAGAGGGTGAGCAGCTGCCAGCAGTTTTCCAGCCCTCTGTGACCACATCTCTGCACCCAGTGTTAGGCCTTCATTGTGCTGTCAGGAAGTGGAGTGTATTAACAGTCACAAAACAGTGTCAAAAAAGAGAAGCCTTAATTCCC
>JANHGB010008757.1:0-15845 GCA_026283785.1 Coracopsis vasa
ACCCTAAAAGTCAAGGTAATATATAATTAAAAAGTAATCACAGATCACTTCAGCTACCTGCTAGAACATAGTCTTATAGGTCTCAAAAGCCACATTGTTTTAAGTAACTCATTTCTGTCTGTCCTTTATTTACAAAGTACTAGGACTACTGAACTATGTCTGCTTTGATTATTCCACAGAAACCACCTAATACAGAGGTTTGAGCTTTCCAAGCTCATTTGACAGAGGTTCACAGCTCAGACTCAAACCAAGGTCTCTGAGAAAAAAAATGCAGTTATTTATCCAATAAAGCCATCTACTGGAAAATCAATACCTCAGATGTAATGAGTTGTAAGACAAGTAAATTAGAGTACAGATTACTCTGTCAATTGGAACACATAACTTTTCTCTGTAATTAAGTATTTCATGCGTGGTGCACTGCATTTGGCACTGGTTGCTTTGTCTAATTACTGTACATTCTATTTTAAGTGAACAAGAAACTTCCTAAAATACCTTGGCTTCCACTTCCAAAGGTGCATGAGCCAAAACAGAGCCTCTGAAGTAACCAGAAAAATTTCCTGCCCTAGCAGGATCTGGCACTGGAGATAAAGTGTGCTGTATAGTTAATGTGCCTGTCCTTCCTCACTTCAGCCCTGCTACTGATATGAAAAACAGTTAATTTATACCAGTTCTAATCATCACTTGTCAAAGTCACAGGGGCAGTGTGAACATGGAAGACAACACAAAAAATTATATCTCAAATCCATAACTCAAGGAAATATTTCTGTTTGCAAATGCAGCTAAGAAGAATACACAATTACTTCTTCTCGTTCTTAGAACATCCATTGTCTAAGAGTGTGCAAAGCCTGTTCAGGTTTGCAGATGGTGGAGGCATCTAAAACCTGTTACACCTGTACTGAATGACACAGGAGTATGCTGTGAGTTCAGGACATACACAAGCAACATCAACTTTGGAAGCAGAAGACCTTGGGGTGGGATCCTGGACAAACCAAGAATATTCTGAATGCTCAAGAAGCCTATACTATAGCTAGACCCCCCAACACTGCTGAAGATAAAGGAAGAGTTTGGAGTTGTCCATGTTACAACTGTAGCATGAAGGATCATCAATAGTCTGAGATTTGAGAGCTCTTAAGTTGTACAAATCTCTGTTCACAGGATGGAGATACCAGAAAGGATGTCAGTATCTGCATCTCAAGAGTATGCCTGCAGACTTATGGATATGAGTAGTGCCTGACTTCTTAGAGTCAAGAAAGTTTGGTTCAGTTCAACTAGCTCTAATAAGATTTAAACACAGAAGGCTGATAAATACTATGTTTGCACTTGAAGAGATCTGAAACTTACACCTGTTCTTTAAAAAAAGGTCTAGGAGACTGCACATGCAGAGTTGTGAAGGATTATATACCAGAAGGGCCTACTGGAAATCCCACATTGCCATGTGTGTACTGATTTTATTTTTTTTGTTTCAAGAGATTTCATATTATTCTATGATTTGCAGGTTCTGTGTATAGAAAGTTTTGCTCACTCTAAGAGTAAAGAAAGGACTGTGTTGTCTGCAGTTCCAAAGAACATCTTTGTGGACAGAGATGAAAAGTTCACTGCTTTATGTTGTTCATTTGTTCTTCAGCTCCTTCTTTTTCACTGCTGCATCTGATCCACTACCCAGAGAAATCAAAGGAAGATTTTTCTGATCAGTACGCCTCCGTTGGTGTCAGATACAATCAAAGACTGGGAGTTTATTACACTTCAAAGTGCTGGGATTTAGTGACAGATCAGATCAAATTGGCTAGGGGAAACTACCACAGATCAACATTTAAAGTGCACTGCCTTTTTCTTAAGTAAAACTTGGCCTGTTGTCAAGGAAGGAAACTTTTCCTATTTTGATACTCACTTTCTCCTTTCAAACAAAGTCACATAAAAACCTCCACATACATATGAAACAACAGTTAGCTATTTTCGGATTCTCTGTTAAGTGGGAATTATTATGATTTCTTTATTTAACATGTGCTGCAGTAAAGACACTTTATTTCCAAGGAACCAGAAATTATTCTAGATCAAAGTCCTCCTGTACCACCAATAATACAGAAGACAATTTATGGAAGTATGAGATATAATTACCTTCATTTCTAAGTTCATTTTACATTACCTGACTAATGTAATGAGGTCATAGTGTTAATTAGATAAGACCATTTCCCATCTTCAAAAACCTTTACCAAACATTTTCTAGGCATGTAGGTGGCAGCTCAGGGTATCTCCTTCAGGCCTACCTACACTGTGCAATGAAGTAACACACAAGAGACCCTAGGTGCTGAATCTAAAAGGCACAACACAGAGTTGTATGTGGCAACTCCCTCAGGACAAGAATCTCTGTCTGATGAGCTCGGATACCACACTGGAACAGTGTGCTCACCCTGCTCCTGAGACTGACCGGCTCAAACACCCCTGACTTAAACTGTTCTCTTCAACATCTTCACAAAGCAGGAACCTTTTTTATTCTTTCGTACCCTCTTACAATCAAAAGAAATCAGTTTCCAGCAACAGAGATATAAGTCAATAAAGCAGGAACAGCTTTAGGATGCGTTTGTGAACCATGGTTTAGCAGATCTGAAAAAGCAGCAGTATAGGTGTGCATTATAATTCAAGCTGACAGGAATCATGACTTCTTCACATGACAAGTCCCATCAAAATCACAACACAACACGAGAAACATCACAAGGACTTTAGGTGCTGATATTGCAAGCGACAAAACACAGACAAACTGCTGAGACTACACACTGTCCCACTGAACATCAATAGAAGTACTTTAAGATCCCCCTTTCTACCCTGGTACTACCAGTTGCTGAATTTGATTTACATTTTGCAGTCTTGTAGGAGAATAGTCAAACAGGGGCAAATACACAGAAAGAGAAAATAACTCATCTGCTTGCGGTTTTAAATACTGGTTATGATATTCTTCAGTCAGTAAACTGCATCACACAAAAGTTTTCCACCATAAGCATGGTACAAGTACATATACATGGTACATGGTACCATATACATGGTACTAAAGAGCATATAGTGTAATTTTCAACTTCATACCCAAAATACGTGTCTCCTTTTAAAAATAAGACAACTAGCTTTAAATTACTGACCTGAAAAAACAAACAAACAAAAGGGAAAGAGAGGGGTTTTTAACCACATTTTGGGTATTTGGGTTTTTTTAACTACAATATAGCTAGGCAAAGTCACAGTAGGTAAGATCTGCCACATGCAGGCCACATCAAAAGCCAAAGTTCCTAGTACTTTTGTCTCCATCAGGATCAGACCAACAAAAAGCAAAAGAGCCACACTTCTTAGAGTGAAAATGCAGGAGACAAAAGTTCTGCCACTCTCAAAAATAAGCCACGGAGCTGGGCACACAGAGTGATCTCTCCACCTGGGCAGCCACCAGCCCAAAGTCTAGATGCACAACAGAGAGGAGCTTCAAACCTTTCCCAGTCATTCAGCACTCAGCAGGACTTACAGTACAACTCACCTGCTAACCTTAAACAGCAGAAAACCAGGTTACATGAGGCGGGTCATAACAACTTTAGAGTCCTCTGATCCTGGAACGGTAAGAATTCAGGTGATTCAACCTGCCTGCCCTTAATGCTACTCTTCCATCCAGTTTGCTGCTAAAATTAAATGCTTTCATCACCCTGTTTGTAGACATCCACAGTATAAACATTGAAAATATAGAAGATGTATAGCCTAATCTGTTTCAATTTTGCACATAAAACTGCATAAAGATCCATTCACTTTATTCCTATCAGTCATGCAGACACTTTCTCCTGAGTATTAATCATAGGATGTAATCATGGGTGTCAGGTTCATCCATGCCCTAAAATCCTGAAGAAAGCACTGCTGAACCCATTTCTGTTTTAATGCAAAGAAACTAGGTGTGGGAGAATATTCGAAAGAAGTAATCCAAATTCACTTTTTAAGAAGATTAGTTAAACTACATTAAGCTGGCAAATGGATGGTTTTGCTCAAAATGAAAGTGGCCTTAACTTAGTTTAGTTTAATTTGCTTTGGAAGAAGATCAGGAATTAATCTGATTTAACTAATCCACCTTAAGTCCATTAATTACTTCTGATTCTTGAGTTTTTCAGTGCAGACAAATCTACTTTCATCTAGAGTCTGAGCTTGCAGATCTAGATTAAAGAGTTCAAGGAGCATATTCCAGAAACAGGTTAGCATCTCCATGGCTAAACCTCATTAAATAATTTTGTGATCTTACCTAATACAATTCCATTGCAAAACAAAAGAGATTAATCACCTTCAGTGTTCTACAGAGTAGGTCATGTGTGCCTAACTACAATAGGCTAATTTCAGGCAGGCTCATCAGATAATCTGTTGCTCAAGAGGCTTTTAGCTGATAATGGTTGGAGGGTTTATGGTTTGGATTATCAGCTGAACTGGTATATTGAAAATACTGAAAATGGATCCCAAGAGGAAGAAAATACAGAACTTTCCTTTCTGACCTTACATTAACATTGGTCTCTATCTGGGTTTTCAAGAGTTCCTGCTAGAGCAGTTGATATGCAAACAGAGTAGATGCTCTAAGAAGAAAACTTTCAGGTGGCCCTGGGGCACCAATCTGTCACCTGGAGATGGTGCTGGTATGAGCCTCGCTCAGTATTTTCAAAGACTTTCCATCTATCACTTAAAGGGAAGTCAAAGATATTGATTATTTTGCAGGGCTTCTGAGGATGGAAATTACCATTGGATTAGGGGAAATCTGAATAAGTGACAAAAATGCAAATAGTAATTTGCTCCAGGAAAGAGAGGCTAAAGTCAAGCCTGCTGCAGTTATTCATCTGGGGTTTGTGACACTTCTCAGCCATGTATCACAACCTGGCTTCAGGGAACTAGTAAAGAACAGTTCTACTGTTTCCAGCTAAGCTCAGATATTACCTGCAGTTCTTACCTGCAAATGTGGTTTTGGAAAGAGAACTGCTTATACCTCAGGGAGACCTCATGCCTCAACACTTCTCACTGTCCCAGCTCTCTCAGAGAAGGGCTGCTACTGCCCCTCCTTTATACCTCCACTGACCCCAGCATGCAGGATTGAGGACAGCTGGGGCCAGCCACTCCCCAGAGGAACTTTGAAACCCAGGTATTGAACAGCAACTTGGGGCATGCCATGTCACTCAAGTACTTAGAAAATCAACCACAGGAATTGTCAGGTTTCAGATGACATCCAAACAGCAATATGACCCCAGCTGATACACTGCTACACAGGGCCAGGGTTGGAACTAGATGATCTTAAGGTCCTTTCCAACTCTAACCATTCTATGATTCTGTGATTAATGACATTCTAAATTTTCTATTTTACATGTATTTATCTTCTCCACAAGAGGATGAAAGAATAAAGGTGAGAGAAGAACCTCTCAGAAGTGCTGTTACAGATAGGTAATTCACAGTGCATGTTCTGCTCCACAATGGTTGTGTATTTTTTCAATTTTTTTTTTTTTTATATATATGTATATATATAAAAAGGTATTTCCAGACAACATAATGTAACATGGGATTTCACACAAAATTTTAAAAGACTAAATTAAGCAAGATTGAAAGACATAGGAAATTCCTACGTTAAGTAACTTGGACAAATTATAGACAGATTACAGACTCAAAGCACAAAGAAAAGATGACTGGTTGTTGTTTCTCTCTGTGCCACGCCTGAAAGACCACAGAGCCCTACCACCTTTTCCTGTAATCTAAGGATTAAACAATAGCCCCCTGAAGTACCTAATCCCTACAGCCTGCTTCCTGCAGGTAAATCACTGGAGCTTCTGAGTCTTTTCTTCCATTACCTGTCTAGGTCTCTAGATTTGCAGAATTATCAACATTATTTCTGACCAGATCTCTTCCAGACTCCTTCCCATCACAAATCATACTGCTTATACATCTTCTCATGGCCTACTTTTCCTATCAGCAATCCTTTTTCAGCATCTCTTACAACCATATTTCCTTTACCTTCAGCTTTTCCATGTTTCTTTAATGATGCTACCTACTTCCTGCCTCTCTCTTTTCTTCTACTGCTCTGTCTAGTAGTTACAATTTCTTTCCTTTCTCTCCATAAATGGTTCAATACGGCCTTTGGTTCAATAGCTCTTCCACAGGTTGTATATGTGCTTCTCTTCACCACTCAGCCTACCCTCTGCTCTTCCATTCTTACATTTGATTTTGAAGCTACATTCAACAAAATCTAAATGCAAAGCCAAAAAGAAATAAAGCACTAGTAAAGCTCTGATCATATCACCATATATCCTCCAGCAAAGTTTAGCTAGAGCGGCCTTGCTAACAATTTAAGGAGGGCCAATAGATCTCATTTAGGTAACACACCTGGAGCAGTACATGACTGTGCTCAGCTGTCTTGGCTCTGCCTCACATCATTAGCACAGAGATTGCTGTGCTCCATGAAGCCAGGCATTACCCTCAGTGTATACTATAAACACTGCATAAGCAAGCAAAACTTAATGCAGGAAAAAAACTACTTACTTCATATTAGAAAAGCATTCTGGGAAACAATGTCCCAGAGGATTACTGGTCTTTCAGTTGTGTGGCCTGCAGCCTTATGACTTTCAGCAATCCAGCTGAGGCAGTCAATAACCTCTCTGAAAGACACTGCTGCCCACAGTGAATTATTGCTTAATTAGATGGAGCTCGGGTGTTCTATCACATGTGCAATGCTTTATGAATAAAATCAAGTGTATCTTGCTTTCTAAGCATTCATCTTGCCGCACCAACAAACTGGAGAAGTGACAGCTTGCTACCAGGAGGAAATCTACCAAAAAGAGGTATCTGTTATGTTTCAAAAAAGGAGTGCAACTATAAACAGTTCAAACAACTCAATAGTCTGCAGTCCTGTCAGTCATAAATGATTATGTGGTGCAGAAGCAGAGAAAAGCTCCAGTCAATATCAAGACCCCACTGTGATGAGCTGCATCAATGTCGAAAACAGCCTGGCGAAATTTTCTCAGCAAAAGTAGCTCCATGGTCACTCCCCTTCTATGCTTACTCTAATTCCCCACTATGGATGCCTTTATACTAATCTGCTTCCAAACTAGTTGGAGCCAATTTCAGAAAGATCCTTTGGATTAAGAGTGGCCACATGAAGAGTTTGTGCAAAAATAGCTAACATGTTTTAAATTCACATTCTAGATGGTTTGAAGCAGCTTTCATGTACGAGTATATTCCTTAAACATAAAATCTCTGCCTTCAAGTATTTATTATCCAAAAATCCAATCTCACAAATGTTTATACACCTTCTCAGCTTGCGGTACACAATTAAACAACTCTGGTGTGTTTCAAGAAGGTTGCATAAAGTTTCATGACCTAAAATGTAGGAACAGCTTTTAATTTCTGAGTTAATTGGAGGTGATCTCCCTTATGTCAAACTCCTAACAACAGGTCAATAAATTCTGTAGGAGGTCTTTTCAAGCAATATTTAAATTTCCAGTTCATAAGAGAAGACTACAAAATCAGCATATACTGGAGTGAATACTGCACTTCTCAAGAGGCTAAAATCACTTATACTTCCTACATTTCAAACATTTTGTTAGATCTAATACTATAAAGACACATGCTAACACTTTAATTATTTGGTGAGTCAATTACAGAGGGTTTTCTATACAAAACTGGTGCAAAATACATTCCCTGATTAAGTCTTCAAAAGGTAGTGCAAAGAGTGAACAGAAGCATGAAAAAAGACTGTAAATAATACTGCTGTTAAAAGGTTTTGTAATCTGTGTAGCGCACAGAAAATCCCTACAAATAAGACCTAAAGAAACATTGTGTGAGATATAGAGACATAGATATGGCTAGAAGCCCAGGGGAACAGTGACCGAAGTTCAAATAAATCCAAAGATTAATTAAATAGAGATGCTGCTAGTGAAAAAATATTCCAATGCCTGTTCAGTACAGAGTTGAGGGCAGAAACTGTCAGGTCTCACAAATGAGTGGCACTGTCCACAGAAGGGAATAACCCAACTAAGAGCAAAGATAGTGTACTAATTCCACGGAGCGCCTCTACTGATAGGTCTCTTCAAAAAGTTCTGGCTAAATGAAGGTGCTGTGGTCCAAAGGAAGCCCTGAGGAAACATAATCAGAGACCCTAACTGATGAGTGGAAGATGGACTGTGTAACACTGAAGGCACAAACGCTAAAGGCAAATGTGGACACAAACACATTTGGGCTTTGGTTGAAAAAGGATAAGCATGGCTATCTACCTACTGAGATTAACTGGATCTTTTTGTGTGTGTTTGTAACATTTCCTTCCATGTTGTCAGGCAACAGTATGGCCTTAACTCTTTCTTGGCCTTGTTTGACCTGTTCAGCTTGAAGTTGGCTACAGGGTGGCTTGGGGCAAAACCACTGAACTGAGCAAATAATAAAAATTTCAGTGTGACAATGATCCTTGTAGGCCTGCAGGCATTTTTAGGACACCCAATGCTGAAGGCTACTTCTTGCTACACTGCTGATGACCCTTATTTGAAGTTGGTATCACTGGTGCCAAGCCTTGGAAAATAGTTCCCTGTGGCAAACACAAACCAGCATTTCTCTTGCAAAGAGCAGATGGATGAGCAGCACTCTGGGGTTTAGGCAAAGCCTGAGGCATCACACTTGGGAAATTTTCAGCTTTCTCTCTTTCCTGTGGTTTTATAATTTAAGGAGAGGTTATAGAAGAGGCCAGGCAAATACTGTCATAACCTAGGAAACATTTCTGAAAGTCATACAGTTACATTGCTTTACTGGTTACACTATAAACTGATTCTTTTTTGTTAACCAAGGCAACTGCTGCAATCTCTTGTTTCACTTCAATGGTAATAAATGCCTTTGGTTCTCAGCATCCCAATTCACAGAGAATACTTGAGAGTACTGCAGATAAATCGTCTAGGGTAGCAAGAAGAAAGAGGGGCAACAGCTGCTATTTTAGAGGCCAGTGGATTTAGTGTGCTAGTCTCTTTCTTGATCTACATTGTGTAATGTTACAACACTCATATAGTGGGAGATACCCTGAACCACCTGGTTATGAAAGTAATTTGGGTTGGTATCTCACAGTCTGCAGCTGCCTGGCTTGGATAGAGAGCCACCATTATCTGAGTGAGCCATACCTTAAAACGAGCTTTTGTCATTCATCATATGCCATTCCTCATCAGCTACAGTCTTGGGTTTCTTTGGGTTCTGCCAGGCATGTGGTTTTCATGGGAACTTAGTGCCAGCAGCCCCACAGAAACAGTCTGCATGAAAAATTCATTTACGTCAAATCACTGCAGCATCTAGTTTATCAAAGCAAGTGCTTCTACGCTCAACCAGTGTAAGCCACAGATGGGAGGTTTTAGGCAGTCAGCTGTAAGATTAGGAAAAAATCTGAATATATAACCTGCTCATGCATTTCCAAATGTAAAAAATAAATATCCAGTGGCACAGGAACAGTAGGCAGCAGGTCACTGCTGTCCATCAAATATTTTATCAGCTTCAGTAATGGAACATGGATATTTATCTGGGATGAAAACACACTGCTGTATAGTCTGCTTTTGTTAACTCGTCACATATATCCTCTCTTACAAGAATTTTCAGGAGGTATTGAAGGCATTATTAGAAATGTCAAGGCTAGAACTATCAGGTGCTATAGCGTGAGGGAGCCTCAATTGAACAAGGCAGCACATAACAAAACCCTCTGAGTTAAAAATGCTTGATTAATTTAACTTTCTTACATGAAATAAAAACCTGAGTTTGTTTTCTAATTCTTCCCTTGATGTTCAGCCAAGCATCTCCACTTTAGAACATTATTTTGATTTAGTTTCCAGCTATGATTTCCCCAAGTACCTTTGCCAACTGGATGTCTCAAGTTAGGTGAATTTTTATGAATGACTGGACTGCTGACAAGTGTTAAGATTCCTATAGTTTTAATATTGCCTCAATAATTACATATCCCTCATATATCCAGAAATAAACAATTTTTCAAAGAGGTGGTATCAGAAAAAGATGAGATTGAGTTGAAGTACTTCGGGGAGCTTGGATGTTGAGAGGATATCCCACAGACTGAGCAATACTGTTTGGGAGTTCCTAAGAAACCTGTGAAGACTGTAGAAACACTGCAAAAAGCAATTAGACCCTTGCAAGTAGAAGGAATTTTACATGGTTTTGCTACTAAAAGACCCAACTAAAAATGAATACAATTAGAAATAAAGTTTTTATAAGATTCTCTCAATTTGTATTCCAAATCTCTGCCAATTCCTAGCTGTAGTTTTTGTGACACTAATCTATTTTTTACAGCCACACAGCATTTTTATTAAACAGTTTCCTGTCTTAGAAAATACTAATTTCATGAGCAAAATAAAATAATAATAAAAAAGTAAATCGTGAAGCTGGAAAGGTCTGCATTTTTTTTTTATATATGAAAATCTAACTATTTTATTTGGATGTTTTATTACAATGCCTCATGAAATTCATACACTGGTTGCTGAATGCTCCCATTCTCCCTTGCACATTGTGCTTCCTAGGTGGATTTTCTCTTCCATCATTAAAGACCTTCTCTCACATGGGATGAGGCTGTCATAGTCCCTTTATGAAGGAAGGAAATTATGAGCCAACAGGGAAATGTTTTGAAATCCAAAATATAACTGATTTTAATTAAATGTTCCATTTTCAAGTGTTTTGCCAAAACCCATATTTTTTTCAAGACAACAAAACCAAACTGAAGTCTCCATACAGCTTTACTTTAAAGTTTTGTCAGCAGTGGGAAACCATCAGGCACCACTGTGTTTGTCCATACAAATGAGTTATCTAAGTGTGGGAAAGCTAGAAAGCCCTAAATTTAGCCACAATAAACCCAGAGTATTTCTGCAATGACAATAACAGTACTGAAATTATTACAATTATAATTTAAATCACAGTAGGTCAACTTTAATTTATTCAGGCAGAATTTATTCTTCCCATAGGAACATCTGTGACAGGGGCTGTTGGAAAGTGACAAGTATCCCATACTTCATTCTGATTTCTTTTACTAAACCAAATATATTTACCTAAAGTAGGTAAATATCAGCATAGTAAATCCAGAGGGCCACTGCAGCCAGGGAATGTTAAACTCTTTGCCTTCCCCAGAAGGAGAGCAAATAGGATCTGAGAGAAACGGGAAATGAATGCCTGAGATTCTCTAGTATAAAGCAAGCATTCCCTCTAAGCCTGAATCAAATGTTGTTCAGGCACTAACTGCTTTCTTCACCATAGTTTTCAAAGTGAGAAAAGGTGTGATACTGCAAAGAGGGTGAAGAAGTCCAGTTCCTATGTAGATTTTTAATATCTATTTGCATATGCAAATGACACCATTGTTTATGTAAATTGGACATTTATTCACACAGCAGAGTAGAAAATGTGCAATATGTCCACTCACAATTAGTGGAAGCAACTGTGCTAT
The DNA here is from genome assembly GCA_026283785.1 of Coracopsis vasa. Classification (NCBI taxonomy): domain Eukaryota; kingdom Metazoa; phylum Chordata; class Aves; order Psittaciformes; family Psittacidae; genus Coracopsis; species Coracopsis vasa. The sequence goes on from JANHGB010008757.1 coordinate 11,441, forward strand.
ACACACACACAAAAGTAACCCTGATTACAAGAAGCAGCTACCAAGTAACTTCCAGGTCAATTGTACATGTTCCACACTTCAGCAGCATGCTGTCAATGACATTTGTTTGACAGTTATTGTCTGAAATTGCCAATAAATCCAATAAGGGAAAGAAATTAATTTTCAGATGCAATAACAATAGAGAGATGGCAGTCGTAACTTTCATATTAAGACAGGAGGAAAAGCAGAGATCATTTAACATTTAACTCAGTATTCTGAAAATAGTTCTGGAAAGCAGACTTGAGCAGACTTGAGCTGTCACCACTTCACGGTCACAGACCTCTCACTGTTCTCTGGCTACAGCAAATACTTCTACAGCATCTACACATGTATATGGTTGCAAACATGCAGATAAGATAATGAGACACATCCTGAGATTGCTGCAAAGTAATTCATTATTCTGTTTCAGTTATCCATCCAAAAATAATTAATGCATGCAGACTTCGAACACATCATGCAGGTCAGGTTTGGCAGGGAGGCTTTGATAAGTGAGTTAACGATAAAAAAGTCTTTTCTAGAAATATAAAAGTTACCTCATGATGGCTTTGGAAGTCCTTCTCATATCATCTTGTGATGAGATGTATTTCTTTATTCTCTATTTACTTCTCTGTGGCATGTCTAGTCTGAAGCATAAGTAAAATGGCAGCCCCATCGAGAAAAAGCGAAGGAGGGAGAGAAAGTGTCTTTTTCAAGGAACAGAGATACCTAAACGGTGACCAAAATATCTATGAATCAACACTGAAGGCACATTTTTGACCCATGTTATTTAGTCTTATTTAAGAAAGATTGATACAGCTATCACAGTTATCATATATAATTGATGCCATTTTCATGGAAATAAAGGGTGATCATAAAGTCATTTGACTCTGCTAGCCCTTCTTTACTTATACTGAAATAGAGTAAAAACATGGTTTTAAGCTGAACAGAAGCTCCTCAGACCCCCAGATTCTTCTTGAGCACCCCTACAGGTCTATACACACTTTAGTCTTTAGCAATAACACAGCTGTTCCCCAAATGTGTTCAACAACTGTTCTCTAAAATACCATCAGTTTCATAGTGTAAATGGGTCCTAAAATAGCTAGAACATTATGCCCTTTACCATTATATCTTCCCTCCTGGCTGCCAGATTGTTCTCTTTTCCTTCTTTGACGGATTAAGTAGAACCACAGCAATTTGTTGATTTGAAAACTAAGCAATCTCTTTAAACTGCCTCTGTGCTTATTCATTGTTGTCACTGACTCTACCTGAATTCATTTTGGAGCCTGCATTATAAAAGCTTTATTCATAAGGAATCTGCATATGCAAGCAGTGTTGACGAATCTGATAGAACAGACTAATTTCATACCAAGAGTCATCTTTAAAGATTTACCTTTTTGTCTCCGTTGCTGACATTGACTCTCTTCCCTGGTCTTTTTAGGTTGATTCTGCAAACATTTCACTTTTAAGGAATGTCCTTTCACAGATGCCCCTCTTGTTGGACTGTGCAGAAGTACTATCAGTTACAGCACTCTTTCAAGATTTGTCAGCAACAACAGCGCTGTTCAAGCATCAGTGTGATTTTTCTTGAAACCAGCAAAGAAAATAGGCCCAATTCCATTCCCAGAAACCAGGAAGAAATTAATTAACAAGTGACTTGACATTAGAAAGACGTCCTTCTCTGCAACTTAAGTGCACCCTTTTTCTCCATTGAGAGGTGTGTGGGATCACAGGGCAGCTGTTAAGGTTTGGCTATGACAGATCTTCATTCAGAGGGTATAAATACCGTTGTGTCTCAGAGTAAGAACTAAAAAAAAAATTGTTACCCCAAAACCTCAAAATGGAGCAGAAGATTGCACTGGTACAGTAGGGAACATTAGCAAGGTCAGCTCACTCTGCCTTTTCCCTTAGTTCACCAATAGATGGTGGCAAAGACCCCCTCTGAAGCTACCACTGGATTTGCAGTTAACATTTTTTAAATCCCCCTAGCAACATGTAAAATGGGGAAGTTAGATGCAGACGTCTCCCTTGCAAGAACCACCTATAAACAATTTACTAACTTTCTTATTCCTAACATACCTGTACATAAATATTCTGTTAATGCTAGCTTTCTGTATTTTCAGATATGAACGGACTTGTTTCCTCTTTCGTAAAGTAACAATAGTGTATCTCTTTAATTTCATGCAACAGAGCATAAAGAGGAACATCAAAGCAAGCTCTTCTAAAATAGGTTAAGAAATGACACTTGTTCCTAACACTTTGGCACATGTCTGCCTGAAAGGAAGGAGGGACTGGAGAAGAAATACTCACGGAAAGCGATTTCAATCTCTTGTTCCTGTATGTAACATTTTGAAGAGCAAGTTGCTTTCTTCTGAATCCCCAACAATAAAGGCAACTTCGTGTCATTTCCAGAGACTCCACCTAGCTGCAAGCCATTGAGCCTGTGTCTGGCAGTATTTGGTGGTAAAATCAGCAAAGACTATTTTGTTTTGATTCAAAGGCTTTCAAGTTCCATCTTTATGCTTCCGGAAGTCATGAAAGAAATCTGCTCCTGCCTGACTCAGGAACAGGGGGTAGGGGTAGAGCACTGAGAGTGGCTGGAACACTAAGGGTGGCTAAGTCACTAGCACAGGTGATTTATGAAACAGGAGCTCTAAATGTTTACAAAGAACTCATCACAATACTGGCTGAAGTAAACCAGATGTGCTAGCCAAATTACAGAGCACATAATGATATACTGTGTATCTTAATATGTCATTGTTTTCAGTTCATGGTGATATTCACCACCTCATCTTATGATCCTGTGTAATGCTGCCAGTAAATGACTGTCCCATTCCACACCAGCTTTTGTGAGATGGCAAAAAGAAGTTTTATTAATCTTTTATTTGAGAACAAAGAGCTTTGAGGTCCTTGGATTTAAATTGATTTAAAAAAAGCTATTTTAGTCTCTCTGCTGTCAGATTCACCTCTGAACACAACTGTGCCAGTTTCTTTTACCACATACCCTTCTAGAGCACTTCATGAGGATTTTTTTGTGTGTTTAGATAATTCTTTTATATGCTTTTAAGTTCTCTGTTTGTCTCCAACAAAGGGATCTCTGGTCAGCTTATTTGTATAAGTGCCTATCTGTCAGCATAAATAACCCATTGTGCATCAAGCTTTCCATCTCGAAACTAAGAACAAAAAATATGTTCTCAGCTGTTTTTTTCCCTAGGAAGCATAAGGAAAACTTCCCACACTAATTTGCACAGAGAATATCATTTAGAATTTTTGTATGGAAGCGTTAAACTATTTTTTCTAAATTATAAACCTTATTTTTCCTTCAGGTTTTGAAATTTAGGTATGTAAAGAGTTCAAAACCACATCCCCAGTCAACTCTGGAACTATTTCCTACCAAGAGCTAGAAAAAGCAGCTCTGAACAGGGTATCTGATTATGATCTGTGATGACCAGGTGAACTCCAGAGATCCCTTACAACCTAAATAATTCTATGAATCTATAACTCTGCAATTCATTCACCTTCAATACATATTGTTTTGCTTCTCTGGCTTATTTATAAAAGAAGGGTTGAGTTTCTAAAAATAAGTTTAAAACAGAGAACATGTATAAGTAGTTCAGTTTCTAGTCTTATCCAGTCTGGAGAAGATATAAAAAATGATAATACTTAGGCTCCCAGAAGGAATGCTGGTACTAACACTTTGCTAAGAGATCATCACAGACACTACACAAACCTTCTAACACTCAAAGTCTAGACAGCTCCTTTTTTACCGCCGTAAGGGATGCTTACCTTACTGAGTCACATACTCTTCAGTGTGAGTTTTTTATTGTTTATGTGAGGTGAGGTGGTATCTTTACTCAAAGTGGATGCTAAACTTGGGATGTGTACTGTGCCTTAATTCATGCCATCCAGTATCAGCTTATGCTTTTAATTTCATCTATGAATTTAGCTGAGACAAGAGGATGGCAAGAATTTGTACTGGGATTTTAGAATATTATTATTATTGTGGTGGTTGTTATTATTATGATAGCAGGATGAAGGGAATACAGTTATATTCCCAGCCACCATCTTATTTATTATTCATTGGCTTTTACAGATTTTTTGATTAATTTCTGATGATCAAATATATTCCTGAGGGTTTGAATACTATGTAGTTTTTTACAGAGCAAACTGGACAATAATGGCAAAGAAAACTTTAGAGTAGCCCTACTACAAAAGGACAAAATCAAGTAGCAGTTCAAACAGATTAGCAAAAAAGCTAGGTAAGGGTATAGTGCATTGGACTGAATTACTGGTCACCCTTCTTCCCCCTAAAAGGGTGTCCTGGTTTCAGCAGTAGCAGTCATTTTTCTCTTTCTTAGTAGCTGGTGCAGTGCTGTGTTTTTGACTTTCG
>JANHGB010008757.1:15945-30054 GCA_026283785.1 Coracopsis vasa
CCCCCCCCCCCCCCCCCCCCCCCCCCCCCCCCCCCCCCCCCCCCCCCCCCCCCCCCCCCCCCCCCCCGGGAGAGAGATACTGCGTGGATGGGCTTAAACCACGACAAAGGGATTCCTTGGGAAGTGTGGATTATGGTATTTCTTAGTCTAAATAGTGTAATGACCTGAGGGCAAGAAGTGAAAACACACCTTCAGAAGTCAAAAGGTTTACAAATGCACTAGCTGTGCTCCAGCTATCCAGCAAAGACTATATGCATCAAAGACACATTTTACATGTGTTTTTTTCATCCAGCGATGTTTGCTGGCTCTAGACTACTGCCTTGATCTAAAAAGCTTCTTCAACATCTGCAAGCTGAACCAGGAGTAGTAGTGGGAGCATTGTGGCTTCAGTTTGCATAGGCAAAAAGGGGTTGCTTGCTTATGTGTTTGAAGTCAAGGCACATATTGTTGGGAGTAGCATTCAGCCTGAAGAAAAATGCTAGGAACTTCAGCATACTGATTATAATTATTCCTAAAAGCTTAGCACTTGATCCGATGTCTATTTAAGTCAATGGACATTTCTCATTGACTTGGGGTGATAGATAAAATGGGCCATTAGTGCACTTTTTAAAAGCTTCGCTGAACAAACATCACTAGGTGATTCAGGTCTTTTTTATAATGCCTTTCCTTCTCTCACATACTGCATTTATCTCTACTTTTGTCCTTTACAGCAGCTTGTATTGTAATACCTTCTCCTGCACCACACAAGGAGAAAAATTCTCAGCCTCAGTAAAAGAGAATCTGCTCCATGAGTGTCCTCATACCACACAGCTCTGAAGATTAAGAAACTTTATCAGGGTATATAAAGGTAAATTTGGGTATTTAATGCTGTATAACCAAGCTTTAAAAAATACCACTATTTAGCCTTTAAATTCTAATTAAACTATTCTGTTAAAGAATTTTAGATCTCTCACATTCAAGCACAGCAGAGTGAAACAACTGGACAATAAGCATGGATTCAGCAAATGAAAGGTACTTTGAATTTTTCTGCTCATGCTGGACATTTCCCAGGTGAGAAAAGAGAGAAAAAGAAAACAACTTTAGAAGAGTCATCTGCATTATACCAAATTGCCATTCCATTCTGCCTTCTAAAAAGGTCTTGTTAACTGATGGTAGTGTGATTTAATAACTAAGATTAGGTAAAAGCAGATACCATGGAGAAAACACATAGCACAAAGCAGTAATAATATGCAGCAGCAGCAGGATCTCATTTGCTGCCCACATACTGTAAACTTGTGGGTAACTCCATATGTGTTAGGTGCCCTGTATTCAATTCACAGCAAAAGAGAGCCAAAAAAAGGCAATGACTGAGCTATCTGGACCAGCAACACCTCCCACCTGCAGTAGCACATACTTGTTTGCTTTTAGTTGCTTTTTATTTTTTCAATTTTATGTTTACTTGAGGTGTAGTACACCCAGCCCTGACATCATTGTCCATATCAGAGTATGGGCAGACAGATCAATGATAAATGCAGTTTATCTACCTTTCACTGCTGGTCTAGGCCACCAAATGCAGATGTTGCCCTGCTGTTTTACTTGCCATTGCACCACCTTCTGTAGCATGATTCCCCTAAAGAGCTGGAATTCCTACAAAGACAACATTATTAGTTATTAGTACACAAAAGTGGTAGGTCAACATTTCCAGAAGCATCTCAGTTGCTTAAAGGCTTGTATGCTTGTGAATGTCATTTTTACTTGAAATGCAACAAGCCCTGCTTAAAAGGAAAACCTTTGAACTGAAGGATAACATCATTTTCAGAAACATTGAAAATGTTGCTGAAAATGAAATGTTGGCAATGAAACATTTTCAGATAACACTGTCTTTCAGCTCCCCTGTGCTTTATACGAGACAACAGTGAGTCACAGCATAATGGACTTAAGTGATAGGCAACACTCTGCTGACACAGCAGTATCATGAATCAAAAAATACACAGTATCACATAATTAGACAATTATTACATGCTGGTACTACTATGGCATCTCTAGTCAGTGCTCCCTCTGTCTCTGCCCCTGTTTCCTGCCTATGTGACGCGGGGGCAGTACCAACAGATCAGGTCCTCTGCCCTGCTGCAGACAGCTGGAGGAACTGCAGTGGCTCTGCCTCCCTGTTAGCTAGCAGCAATCCTTCCTCTGCCCAGTAGGAAACCCAGTGCCATCTTTGTGAGCCTGTGAAGACCTAAGGGCCTGGGGAAGATAGGAGAGGAGAGGGGAGGCTGTACGACTCCACCCTGTACTGCAGGCTCCTACTAGACTGTGAAGCTCTCTATCGACAAGTCCCAGCTCCCCAGTCTTTCTCCCTAAGCCAACTAATTCCTAGACTGAAATGAACTGCATTGCATTTGTGGCAGAATATTCTATCAGTATCATTACAGATTCACTAGGTATTGCCCCTCACTAAGCCACCTATGGACCTCTATACCAGTAGCAAGTAAACAAAAAAGGAGAATAGAGAACTTGGCTTCAGGAAGGGTGTCGGCAGTAGGGACACATGAACCACGAAACTCTCCTTCTGTTATTCATAAAATGGAATACTATTTCATTTTAAATTAAATCATAAGGCTTTCTATTTGTCTGAATCATACCTCTTGCTGATACCCTCATTACTCACCGTGTCCAGAGTTTTTGATTTTCCATCTGGGTATTTAACAAACAACTTAATTTGCCTCATAAATCTTTGTTAAGATTTTTTGAATACTGGCTGCTTCCCCACACAGGCATGCAAATGCACTCTCATTTCCACAGTAGATCACCCCATTTCACAGCGGTAGAATCAAGGCAGGGGGGAAAGACCCAACAGAACAAAAACAAGCCGTAGCAGAGTGAGTCCTGCAAAAATGAATATTACCGAATCTGATAAGATTTAGCCTTTTCTCAGAATAAACCCAGCTTTACCTCCCTTGTCAAGGAAGAACAAGGAGAATGGCTTTTAAGGAAGGGAGGTCTTTGGAACTGTTCAGAAGACTTCCGCTTTCCAAAAGCCTTTGTTTGAGGTAGAAAGATGGGTGAGCAAGGGAGGAGGAAAATAAGGACTTGTTAAAAGACAGTAAAGAGAGGAAATCAAGGCAATATGTACTCTTATTCACAAACTGTTGAAAACTATTCCAGAACTGCATGTGTTTGCTCCCCTCCCTCAATCCCATTCCCCAGATTTCATGCCATCACTTTTGAAGTGAATCACAACACACTGTTTTATCACAGAAGTTGAAACTCTGTCATTTATGTTCTTCCCTACCAAGCACAAGCAGCAGTAGCTTTGGAGGCTAAAGTGTCAGTGTACACTTATAACAGTAAATGAACAAACTAAGGATTATAAGCTCCTAATGAGGTATTTGAGGTTTTACAGATCAGGCTCCTCAAATTGCTGTTCTCTGAACAAAGGGCTCTTGCTAATCACTAGATTTATGCTTTACAATTTTGAGAAGTTTGCAGTACTATTCAAATTATGTTACCTGCTTTTAAATTTCTTTCTTAAGGAGCTCAACAGAACTATCCGTCCCTTCTCCTGGCCCCACTTCAGGAAAGTATTTAGTCACAAAGCAAGTCAGCTCTTATTCATAAATTCACCTAGGCACGAGTTTAAATGCACATAAATTCCAATGGAGTTGAAGTACACATTACCCAAAAAGTCAATTTTCCTGACCAAAGCTTTGAGAATGGATTCAACAACTGAAAAAATTAATTTTGTAAAAGATGGACAACTGTGCCTGCTGGACAGGCATCTAAGAAGATGTTCTTTCAAAGGTTTTGTTCTTTCCTAAGTTTCCTTCCCCAAGTCTAGATATGCTGAGGTAGCAGCTCTCTAAGATGCTGGCTAGAGAGCTGCAGAATTCTCTTTTTCTTGTTGTTCTTTGACCTCATCTGTTTTCATTTACATATTCTGCATATTTTCATCTCGGCCTGTCAAATTTGCTTGATATATGCCTAACTCTTTTCTCATCCAAGGGTTTTATCACTCCTGTTTACTTCACGCACCTACTTTTCAAAATCAGCTCGCTTCTTACAAAGAAAATGCCACTTCTTTCCTTGGTCCTTCTCTTCAGTCTAGCTGTCCTCCATAGAGGAGGGTGCTCTTGATTGCATGGGACTTCTACTTTGACTAGAGGAGGCTCTTTTTACACCAGCAAGCACTGCAAAGTGTGAATCAAACCCAAAGGTTGTTTGACTGAGAATTTAGAAAGTTAAACTGCTGAAATAAGTAGTTTATAATTAAAGTACTGAGAAAACCTGAACCAAAGAATCACTACAGCAACACTATAATTATGCTGTCCTTCATATCCTGCCATTAGCATTTCTAGAAGTGACATAATAATAATGTGGCTTTCTTTCTCTTTAGGAACTGTCAGCTCTCTTTACTGAATTCAAGTAAGTTTATAAAGAATATCAAGTTCTTAAATGGAAAATGCAAATGATGACTTTTGTGTAAGAGACATGACAGTCACGTTAGTAAGCTCATGAAATTCACGGCTGTATGTGTTTCAAGTCAGTAGAGTGGAACACCTTTTTCCTTTTCCTTTTTTTTTTTTCTGTTTTTGAACCTGAACATCTATTCAGGGTTCAAGAAAAAACAACAAAAAAAAAGACCTAACAATCTCTTCTTGATTTCTCCTGTTAACTGCTCAAATCCAGTATTTTTGTAGGAACACAGGCTGCCTGTACTTCCAGAAGCACAGAAAGGCCATCTCAATAAATTAGAAGGAAGGTTCTGATGCCAGGCATTAAAAAGACTTCATGCATATAGCAACCAAGCTTGTAATAAGCTTGTAATATGAACCATATTTTGGGGGATGTCTCAAGGACACCTTTGGGCTGCTCTTGCCAGCAAAAAACGTTCTTTCTGCCCCATAGCAAGGAAAAAGCTGCAGTACCAGCTGTGGTTGATGAGTTCCTGGGAGCCTATTAAGCACGTATCCTCCAACCACTACATCCTGTCAGGAAGTGTAATTTGATTTGCATTCTGACATATCCTAACACGTTCTGAAGAGGTAAAAGAAAGCATGTAGCCCTGTGTTACCTAATTGGGGGTGCTAGAGAGACTTACTACCAATTCTGAAGGAGAGCTGATACACTTCCAAAGCACAAACTGCAAGAGTTGTGGCTCACAACAGTATGTGAGGCCTTGACAGCCAGTTCTGTTTGGTTGATCTCAGTCAATCATAAGTGTTGATAAAAGCAAAAAAGTATTTAGGAAAAGTGCATTTTCTGTCAAACAAGCAGCAAAAGTATAATGCAGTTAAAATAATATGCTTCAATGTTTTAATTCTGTCATGGAGTGTGAAAGTGAAGTACTAAATCAAATCAAAATGAGTTCTGCAATAGATTTTAATTATTGGCTGCTTGAAAATAAATTATTATATTCAAAAAATATGTGATATTTATTAAATTGCATGAAATTACACAGGATATTTCAAGATCATAAAATGTTACACTGAGGGCAAATATATCTCATTATAACAATTTTTGGGGAAGACAAGCGTGTCACATCTGACACAGGCGAATAGCATTTACTTGTTTCATATGTACGTATAAGATACCAATTTACTAAAGATAGACAGGAATAAGAGTGAGGTCATGGGAAGATGTGAAGTAGACGTGAGCTAAATCTGCATTCAACAACTTAGTGCAACACTAAGCTCATCTCATGAACTTGATGAAAGTCAGTGTATAACTTGTTTGAGTCTAGTACTACTTAAATGTAGCTATACTTCTTTCATAGATCAGTTCCCTTCAGCTCAGAGCAGCAACAGAAGTAACTCACAGATGACAAAACATGCCAGGAGAATTGCTGCTGATAAAACCTTGAACTTCTGTTCTTTTTAGAAGCCTGGTTCAGAACCTGTGTAATGCAAGGTGGAATGGGATCCTCACTTCCTGCCAGCAAAAGCATCTTCTTCCATAATAGGGATCACAGGGGTAAGAAATGGACTTCTGTGTAAGTCTCTTTCAGGCTGCATAGAGTGGGAGAAAAGATTTGCCTTGACACCACAATTAAATCAAGCTGTGGCTCCAAAGTCTCTCTTTCCTGTATATAACCCAAACCTTTCTTTTACCATATATATGACGAAGGCCTCCAACTAAAGGTAGCTGACTTGTAAGATCACAGAATCATAGAACGATTAGGGTCAGAAGGGACCATAAAGATCATTTAGATGAGGGAACTAGATCAAATCTGCACAACTCAGTTGTTCAGCCAGTCATTCTGTATATCATATTTTGGTGTGGCTAAGAGCTAGTCTATACAAAATGGGAGGTGAAAGAGTAAATACATGGAATGTTCTGGTATTTTGTTTTCAGGTTGAAATCTCTGCAGCTGCATGATGGACTTCTCCCTAGCAAACTAGCAAGCTTCTGGTAACTGGGGAAACTCTTCCAAAAGGGCGTTACATTCATTTCATGATGAGTTAAAGCAGGGGAGGAAAAGTTCATATGGTTGCAATCTGTATGTCAGATGTCCTTTTTTAGGCTTTGGCGGTCTTCCCACCTCTGTCTTACACTTTGCTGTCTCACACCATGACCAGACTGTCAGATCCCACAGACTTCAGCTGCATTAGCACTTACCCCTCAGCTGTCCCCTTTCATTTGGCCAGCATACTACTTATGCACTCCAAGTGCCTTGTGTAAGGTTTCATATGGCAAAGCAACAGAGGGTAAGTTGGAAACCTCAGGATCAGTGATAGGTTAATAAGCCTTTCTCAAAGATACTTTGTATCTTCTGTTTCAAGTGCAAGGAAAAGTCCTTTGATCTTTTCTTACCTACATATTTGTGTAGAAGCACGCAGACTAAAGGAGCAAATAAAATAAATAAAATCCCCCAGATCCAGCAAAATAAGAGACCTAATTGGACAAGTTTTTCCTCCTCGAAGGAGAATCTGAGAATAAGTATATAGAAGATGTGTAAGATAGATGGCTTAACACACTAACAGAAGGCTCTTGCACCCACAGGGATAAATGCAGTCTAACAGTCTATGGAAAATGGGATTATTCTTAGTAGCACAACCATGAATATTATCTTTTGATAATTATTCTATGGGTACGTACAGCATGTATTTTATATGCATATATACATTTGTTCCCTCCTTTTTACTCATTTAAGGTGCGATTTTTCAAAATTGCCTAAGTGACTTTCCCACTTTAACTGCTTTACTGAATATGAGAGCATGAGGCTAAACAGTGCCCTTGAAAGCACTAACTTCTCTGGGAACTGTGTGTATTCAGAAGATCACAGGCTTTTGCAGAGGCTGAATTTGCAAACTCTGCATAACAGCCTGGTCTGACCTTTTGTAGTTGTCTGTTGCCAAAGCCTTCAACATATACATCATTTGAAAGAACAAAATCCTTAACAGAAATGGTCCATTCTTCTCCATATATCTGTGCTGGGCTTTTCCAGCACTTCTCTGTAGTTTGGAGTGAGTGCCATGAATTATTTTAGGGCAAGTGTTCCATTGCAAGCTAGCAGAACTTCTTGATTCCTCTGTCTTTCCTGTGGCATTGCCATTTCCAAATCCCCGCCAGCCACATTGGAGAAACACTGCCATGAGCTGTGATTGTGATTGATAGTTCTAACAAAGATCACTGAACATTTCTTTCTGCCCATCCAGCCAGGTGGCTTTAACAGGCAGCAGTCTGGAAGGTCTTTGTGCAGAAAAAGGCAGATGCCTTGTGAAAGTTCCACCTGGATGGACTTTTCCTGACGTTACTTTTCTGAGGTAGGAAAACAAGGTGGGAAGCCATTAGCTTTTATTAAGAAAGGATAGTAGTGTGGCCATGGTAACAAAATCTGATAGAAGGAAGAAACAAGTAGATCGTGATTCGTATGTGGAGGGCACCATATATCTACTTGTTTATGCACTCCCTAACCTGATTAAGCCACAATTAACACCTGAACATTAATGTTTTACATCATAAATGTAGATTGATTGGGTTCATTTTGATAGAATAGAGTTAGGCATTGCTGGCAGCCCTGACTGAGCGACAGCTTCTCACACCACAAAGGGTGGTGATAAGGTGCTGTGGTATAACCTACTGGTGGTATCTGCTTCCTACTGCGAGCAGAACACAGCATCTCTCTATAGGCTTAAGAGCTAACCTGTTTAAAACTTGAAAACCAGCGGTAATAATTCTTTTTTTTCTTAATGTGAAATGTCAGAGCACAAAACTTATACCAGTGCTCCTGTGAGCCAGTGGAGTGCAATCCCCCAGGTTATGTTACATTCTTGTATGCCACAAATATGGGGGTAAAGTGATTCCAGCTTCTGAAGTATCTGATAATATCATTTGTGGAGTCTGAATGGGGAACCAAATCCCAGGCTCCTTTATTCATGTGAGTAGTTTTGTGCTGAGCTATTCTTAAAATAATGATCAATTCCCTCTCAGTGCTTTCCCCCATAAATTAGTTTCTATGATGTATAACAGCCACTGAAAGAAGAATTGAACAGGGGAAATTAACTTGCTTTACAGCAACAGAAATTTATCAAGCCACAGTTTTTACTGGGACAAAAATAATTCATTTAAGCCTTGTCATGATTCCTAATTAAAAATCCTTTATTCCTAATTGCAACTTACAAGTACTGTGCTTAACTTGGAAACTAATAATATTTCCACACATTTCAGCTATATTCTGCTGTATTAGTGTCGAGTCTGGTCTGATAACAAGAGCACTGTATCCAAGCCAGCAGTAAACAACTTCCCTCATTTCTGTGTCAAAATGAAACTTACTTTGTAGAAGTGTGATGGGGAAGTTTGAAGCTGTATTTATTGCCTGAATTTCAGTTCTACTGTATGAGATATGAAAGACTTGTCTCTTTTAGGGTTAGACTAATGCATCAGATATTGCAGGCCTGAAAAGCTTTGACTTTTTATTGTGAATCAGTCAGTTCCCACCAGACTACCTGACAGATCCCCATTGGTAAGTGTTTGTGAGAAGCTTAGATCACAGGTCACACTAATGGAAGACCAAGCCTTCAACCGACTAACCCATGAGTAGAGCTCAACATTGCTTTTCCTTAGCTATAATTTGGAGGAGGTATCTTCCTTCAAAGACTTTGGTAGTGTAAATCTTCATCATGTTCAAGGACCAATTTTCTGTTCTAGAATGTGATTCTTCTGTGATGGACAATTATGATTTCATAGGTAATCATTCAAGCTTGTAGTACTTTGACTGGATTTTTTTAATGCAAATATAATATGAACTTAAAAGAAAACCAACTCTCAGTCTTCACCAACATAAACCAGTTCATCTTCTGCTACTTACAGAGGAGTATTACAATGAAGAACATGTGACAGATCTCCGGTAAGTCAAAAATCAACACCTCTCTTAAGCATCTCAAAAATGTTTCACTTTGAAGTAACCCATATTCTGCCTTCAATGTACATCAGTAACACCATTTCCCTACATCATCTCATCTTTGCCAGTTATCACCTTGCTTATAATCTGTGAGACAAGAGTGTGCACAAGAATGTTTGCTAATCATACAATGAGGGTCCCAAACATTTATTTTCCTGTGCACTAGCAATGTTATTACCTCAGTAGGCAGTCTGTGGCCAAAGTTCTTGGGGATATTGCTTAAAACCAGACAGTTTTAAGGAGAAATGTGACAGAGAAACAGAAGGCAACTTTTCTAATATTTATAGGGGAGGGTTTTCTAATCATTAGGAGGGGCACAGTAGATAAAGAAAAGCTGTAAGTTAAAAAACCATCAAACTAGAGGTAATGAAGGATGTGATCCCTGCTCAATCATGGCCATCATGAAGTTTGACCTAAAACGTATTTTCCAATAAAACATCTGAAAACTAGGCTTGATTTCCTAATGTTTACACGCACTTAAAAAAAGAAGCATGAAAAGCGTTTTAAAAGGCGAATCAGCCTTTTTATTCTTAGTTTTATATGAGTTGGATATAAAATATTCAACAGTCAAAACAAAACTTAAGAAATATCAGCACAAATATGAAGGGGGAGGAAGCCTTAGTACAATGATTTTTTTTTTTTTCCTTGTTTTTTGGGGGGTTGATTTGTTGTTTTTTTTAAGCTGAATGTAAATATTATTACTTGTTCTTAAAGTTTCAGAAGAATATTGTGGTAAACCTCTCAGTTTAACCACCTTAGGAATCATTAAGAGCCAAAACCAAGTCAAAACTAGATACTAGTGAGGTATCTTTTTCTGTAATCATTGAAGACTGGCATACATACCAATCTATGAACTCAGAGATGCAATGTACAAAACATCTGAGAGGGAACACTCCCTAGCTAATACTATTAAGAATTAATAGTATTAATTTGAGAGTCATTACAAAACAAGATAAGAAAACTTACCCTCATGTTGTTAGGACTTGCTCTAAAGCCACCAAAGTAAATACAAGTCTTTCCAATGGTTTCAGATCAGGCCATAAATCTGGAGATGGCATCGTCTCTTGAATTTGATGAATTAAGATTCCTCAGCACTGGCAGCACACACTGTCACTGGCAAGGTCACATCAACCATGAAACCCAGCCGGTACTAGCAGCCAGCCTGCCTCTGGTGACAAAAGAAAATCCAATGGGCCATTTATTTTTGCAGCCATCGGTTTTCACTTAATGCAAGGGGAAAAAAGAGAAGAGAACGGGTCTCAGCTCTGCCACTCTACCTGATATTCTCTGTTTCTTTCTATTTTTATTTCCTTTTCAATTTAAATAATGTACACCTTATGTGGCAGTTATTTTTACTTACTCAAATTATATGATATTATTTTTATATTTCTGCTCTATAAATGCAAAAGAATAGATGTCTTGGCCTCTTGAGCAGACATCACTTGAGAAACCAGGCTGATGTGGGAGGCCAAAAAGAAAGCAGAAGTTGAAAAAGGGCAGGAGGCCAAAAAGGGGTGGGAGGGCAACAAGAAACTAGAGGCTGAAAATGGGTGGGAGGCCAACAAATAAGTAGTGGCCAAAGAGAAGTTAGAGGCCGAAGAGAAAGTGGAGGCCGAAATTGAATATAAGGCTGAAAAGAGGCTGAAAAGAAAGTAGAAACAAACAAAAGAGAGTGAAAATAGGTATGAGGTCAACAAGAAAGTAGAGGTAAAAAAGGAAATTAGAAGCCGAAAACAAATTAGAAGCCAAAAATAGGTGGAAAGCACACAAGAAAGCAGAGGCTGAAAATGGGTGGAAGGCAAAAAAAAAAGTAGAGTCCAAAAAGGAAGTAGAGTTTGAAAATGGGTAGTAAGCTGCAAATAAATTAGAAGTCAACAAGAAAATAGAGGCTGAAAATGCGTGGGAAACAACAAAGAAGTAGAGGCAAAAATGGATGGAAGCCCAACAAGAAAGTAAAGGCCGAAAAGAAAGTAGAGGCTGAAAAAAAAGTAGAGGCCAAGAATGAGTGGGAAACCAACAAAGAAGTAGAGGCCAAAAATGGTGGGAGACCAGAAGGAAAGTAGAGGCTGAAAATGAGTGGGAAACAATAAGAAAGTAGAGGCTGAAAAGTAAGTGGAGGCCGAGAAGAAAGTGGAGGCCAAAAGTGGAGGCCAAAAGTGGAGGCTGGAAAGAAAGTGAAGGCCAAAAGAGAAGGCTAAAAGTGGAGGCTGGGAAAAAAGTAGAGGCCATAAAGGAAGTGGAGGCCAAAGGTGGAGGCTGAAAGTGGAGGCCAAAAACAAAGCAGAGACTGAAAAAGTGGAGGCCAAAAGTGGAGGCTGGATGGAAAGCGAAGGCCAAAAAGGAAATGGAAGCTGAAAGTGGAAGTCATAAGTGGAGGCTGGAAAAAAACTAGAGGCTGAAATGAAAGTGGAGGCCAAAAGTAGAAGCCAAAAAGAAAGTGGAGAGTGAAAAGTAAGTGGAGGTCAAAAAGAAAGTGGAGTCCAACAAAAAATGGAGGCCAAAAAGAAAATGGAGTCCGAAATTAAAGTGGAGGCCAAAAGTAGAAGCTGAAAGTGGAAGCTGAAAAGAAAGTGGAGGCTGCAAGAGAAGGCCAAAAGTAGAGTCTGGAAAGAAAGTGAAGGCTGTAAAGAAAGTGGAGGCCAACAGCAGAATCCGAAACTGGAGGCTGTAGAGAAAGTGCAGGCCAAAAAGAAAGTGGAGGCCGGATAGAAAGTGGAGGCTGAAAGTGGAGACCAAAAGCGGAGGCTGGGAAAAAAGTGGAGGCCAGAAAAGATGTGGAGGCCATAAGTAGAGGCTGAAATTGGAGGCCGAAAAGAAACTGGAGGTTGGTTGGAAAGTTGAGGCCAAAAGTGGAGGCCAGAAAAAAAGTAGAGGCCAGAAAGTGGAGGCTGAAAGCAGAGGCCAAAAGTGGGGGCTGAAAAGAAAGTGGAGGCCGAAACTGGAGGCTGAGAAGACAAAAATGCAGGGAAATAAAATGGAGGCCAACAAGAAAATGGAGACCAACAAGAACGTGGATGCCGAAAAAGAATTGAAGACCAAAAAGTAAGTGAATGTTAAAAACTGATGGGAGCCTAAAAAAATTGGAGAAGATGAGAAGAAAGTGGAGGCCAAAAAGAGAGGCTGGAAAGAAAGTGGAGGCAAGCAAGAAAGCGGGGGACAAAAAGAAAGTGGAAGCAGAGGATAGAGTCTGAAAATGGTGGAAGTTCAACAAGAAAGTGGAGGCTGAAAACAAAATGGAGGCCAAAATAAAAAATGGTGGCCAAAAACGGGGGGAAGGCCAAGAAGAATGTAGAGGCAGTGAAGAAAGTAGAGGCCAACAAGAAAGTGGTACTCAAAAAGAAAGTGAAGGCCAAAAATGGGTGGTAGGGCAACAAGAAATTAGAGGTCAAAAATAATGTACAGGCTGAAAAGAAAGTGAAGGATGAAAAGACATGCGAAAAAGAAAGGTTAACAAGAAAGCAGAGGCTGAAAATGGGTGGGAGTTCAACAAGAAAGCAGTGGCCAAAAAGAGAGGCTGAAAAGAAAGTGGAGGCCAACAAGAATGTGGAGGCTGAAAATGGCTGGGAGACTAAAAAGAAATTGGAGGCCAAACAGAAAGTAGAGGCCAAAAACAGGTGGGAGTACAACAAGAATATAGAGGCCGAGAAGGAAGTTGAGGCCAAAAAGAGAGTGGAGACCAAGAAGGGGTGGGAGTGCAACAAGAATGTAGTAACTGAAAATAAAGTGAAGGCCAACAAGAAAGTAGAAGCCATAAAGAGCGTGGAGTCCAAAACAAAAATGGAGGCCAAAACCAAAGTGGAAGCTGAAAATGGGTGGGAGGCAAACAAGATATTGGAGGCTGAAAAGAAAGTGGAGGCCAAAAATGGGTGGGTTGGCCAACAAGAAAGTGCAAGCCAAATAGAAAGTGAAGACTGAAAATAAGTGAGAGGCCAACAGTAAAGTGGAGGCCGAAAAGAAAGTGGGGGCCAACAAGAAAGTGGAGGTTGAAATTAAAGTGGAGGACAAAGATGGGTGGCAGGCCAACCAATAAAGTGGAGGCTGAAAAGAGAGGCCAAAGAAAAAGTAGAGACTATAAATGGTTGGGAGGCCGAGAAAAAATTAGAGGCCATAATGAAAGTAGATGCCAAAAATTGGTGCGGAGGCCAACATGAAATTATAGGCTGAAAAGAAATTAGAAGCCAAAAAGTGGTGAGAGGCTGAAAAGTGGTGGAAGGCCAACAAGAAAAGTAGAGACTAAAAAGTTTTGGGAGGCCAAAAAGGTACAGGAAGTCAAAAGGAAACTAGAGCCTGAAAAATGGTGGGAGGCACACAAGAAAATAGAGGCTAAAAATGGGTAGGAGTCCAAAAAGAAACTAGAGGCTGAAAAGTGGCGGGAGGCCAAAAAGAAACTAGAGGGTGAAACTGGGTGGGAGTCCTACAAAAAATGTAAAGGCAGAAAATGCTTGGGAGGCTGAACAAAAGCAGAAGCCAAAAATTGGTGGGAGGCCAGCAAGAAAGCAGAGGCTGAAAAGGGATGTGGAGGACAACAAGAAAAGTAGAGACTAAAAAGTGGTGGGAGACTGAAAAGTGAGAGTGATCGGGGAGTTGGAGCGTCTCCCATATGAAGACAGGTTGGGAAAGTTGGGGCTGTTCAGCCTGGAGAAGAGAAACTGTGTGGAGACCTCATAGCAGCCTTCCAGTATCTGAAGGGGGCCTATGAGGATGCTGAGGAGGGACTCTTCATTAGGGAC
>JANHGB010008758.1:29003-39168 GCA_026283785.1 Coracopsis vasa
GGGGTAACGGGTTAAAACTTAAATAGGGGAAGAAGATATAATGCCCAAGATATAACGAGTAAGAAGGATTTCCAATGACGTTTCATTTACATGAGATAAGCGCCTTCATGTAGCGACTAGAAATCAAGGGTAATTGGTGTGGTTGGGAGGCTGGTGTCTTTTGTTACACAAGGCATAATGGGCCTCTTCGGAGGGAGCAGAAACCAGCGTTCCTGTGAGTGAATATTGCAGCCTGGAATAGCGATGTGCTACATCCTATTTCTCAGGAGGGAGGAAGGAAGGAAGGACACGTGTAAAGAAAAATAGCAGTAAATGATCCCGCTTCATCATTCTTTTTTTTTTCCTGTAACCCTTCTGGCCTTACAAACAGGAACTTCATTTTAAACTAAAAATAAAGCGTGATGCCTATTTCACAGTTGCAGATGGGTGTTCCCAACTGCGCTGCTAGGTTTCAGCCCCTTTCTATATGCAGCCTGAGTGAGGCATGGTAGGAAAGTGCCTTAGTTTGCGTTTGCTATATTTACATATCATCAGCTATCAGGAGAACAGGATGTCCCAGGGGATCTGAAATAGGATACACCACACTCTCCCTCTCCTGGTCAGTTCAGCCATGGGCCAGGTCCGTATGACTTATACTGTTTGCTTGCCTGCCTGTGGCCCTGGTACTGCTGGCAGTGCCCGAGTGGGTGTTATCCATCCCGGCCCGGCTGGCACGCAGGCCAAGCTGCTCTGGCATTCCCAGCCTTCCTCCAGACCAAGTCTGACACGTGTGGCTGAGGCAGAGGAGAGCTGCGGGCAGGCGGGGGGGATGGAAAGCTCCTATTTCTCTTTCTGCCACACTTCTTTTTTTCACAAGGGCAGAGGAGATTTACTCTGCCCTCCACAAAATCAGGTCTGTATTTTGTTTTTCAGTCTAAATCCCCCGCAGCCATCAGGAGCATTTCACTCTGGGGTGATGGAGCATAAGCAAGCTATTTCCCAGGTGAAGCAGTGCCAGGGAGAAAGAAGTACCCCCAGCACAGCTTCCCACAGCCCTATGGTGCAAAGTGGAGAACATGGGTTGGCAGATGGAGGGTGTCAGTACCCCCAGTTCTCTGCTGGAGAGGTTACAGACCCTAAAAGACAATAATCTGCCTTCCTCAGAAGCACGCTGGATGCCCTGCCCACCTTACCACCTTGGATTTAAATATCTTTCTCACACGTTGGGTGTAGCTGCCAAGTATTGTGCCTTCTGTACATCACTCCACCTTGATTTCTAACCACTTCAGCTTGTGTTTGGGAGTGGTTTCCAAGCATTCAGCTCACCCATATCTTATCCACACTGGTTTCCTTTATGAGCTGCACCCACTACAGGTCCAGAGCTTTAAATGTAAACCCAAACAAATATGTGGTAGTGCTTCCCATTCCCACTTGACTGGCCTGGAGTGGGAGTCGAGTGAGTCAGGAGTACCATAAAGGAAAGTGAAATAGATCCACCCTGAGCAGATGATAGGATCAGGGCAGATTAGTAGCCTTGGATCAGATTCAAGGGTCAGCATAAATCTTTAATCTTTGCAAAGTCCTAGAGACTCCCTCCCCTACACTGTGTCTCACATGCATACACACCAGGCATGACTAAACAGCTCTCTGCGGGGATGGCAGACACTTCAGAAACTCCCGGCTGGTTTTGGTTTGCAAAATAAAACAATAAAGCTGCTCTCTGTTCTGTAAACGTGAGAACTTCCCTATGCAGGCAGATCACGACTGATGCAAGCCCTGCTCTGGCCATGCTGCCTGGGGACCGGCGTCACACCATGGACACAGCTCCTGCTAGCAACCGGGGGCTCTTTGCTGACAGGTCCCCTCCAGTTTGCTCTGATCTCAGTGTCAGACTGTAAAACACTCGGCTGCTTAATGCAGTTGGGTGAGAGCCGAGTACAGCCCCTGCACTGCAACTTATTAGGTCCCGACGACACACTCTGGCAGGACATCATTTCTTATTATTCCTCTACATTTGCTCCCCACTGACGCAGTGCTCAGTGAACATAATCTGGATAGTTCCCAGGTTTTACATGGAGCTGAAAGTGGTTTGCTTGGGGTGGGGGAAACACCAGGCTGCCCTGGGAAGGGGCCATCCCATGGGGGTGCACTGGGCTCCATGGGGAGCGGAGGGGCTGGAGGAGAGGCATGTGCCAGCTTTGCACCCAACTGATGCACTAAGGGAAAAGACAGAAAAAGAAAGAAAAGAAAGGAAAGAGCAAAAAGCCATGGCCTAGTTTTTGTTTCAGTGCACCGGGCTCAGGCTCGAAGGATGTGGTTTGGTGGTCAGTGCGTAAGACAGCAAATGAAGAAAAAAAAAATTCCTTTGATTTAATCCAGATTGGGCCTGTGCGTGCTCTTCCTGTGGCCAGCACAGGGAAATCACACGAGGGAAAACCCTGCCCACGCTGCCTGCAGCTGCGCACCAGGAGACACGGCGCACATCCCACGGTGGCCTTGTCCTGCTCGGAGAGAACACTTCATCCCACTGAGCAAGGCCTCCCATCCTGGCACCTGAAGGACGTCGATCCCTACTGGGGCTCCAGGACATCCATCTCCTTGCCATGCAGCAGGCTCCATCGCAAGCTGTCTTGATAGGTTTATAATAATTCAAGTCACTCTCTCCACCACTCTGTGCGCAAAGGGCCAGGCAAGCTCTGTATAAGTGAATATTTATATATTCCCATAAACGTTCTTAATGGGAAATTGCCTAATATGCCTTATTAAACAGAAAGCACGAGCAGCTGGGTGAGGGTGCCTGGCTGTGCTGCTGATGGTGGATGCATCGGTGCTGCTGCACCTCGCAGCTGTAATTGTTCCAGGAATCCTTTGACTCATCTTCCAAGTGGCTCGGGATCTGCACGGAGATCTCAGTCTTGCCACTCTCTTTAAAAACACCTTTGCCTCACTCCTGGTTCCAAAAAGCTTATGTTGCAAATGCCTCCTGACCTCAAGTGCCCAGGTGTTTGCTGGGGCCCAGCTGCAGCTGGAAAACCCCTCTGTGGCTCATGCCTCACCAATGCAATGCAGCCAGAGCTTGTGCTCATCACACTCTTGACCTGGCTTTGCCAGAGCAGGTGCCTGGCTGGCTGTTGGCATTGCATTAGCACCAGAGTGCCCCGGGCACAGCCACTTGCTGTAGGCACCAAGGACAAGCCTCTGCCACCAGCCCTGCAGACAAGCATCTGCCACCACCAGCCATCCCCCACCATGGGCAAGCTCCTACCAGGTCCTGGCCAGCCCCATGCCTGTGGCATCCTTTTTGGCTCTTTCCTCCTTTTCCAGGGCTGCAGAGGCACAGTGAAAACTTGCCCTGCTCTGAAGCACAGGAAAGCTGTCCTTGGGACTGTGTGTCCCACCGAGGTGTTGGGGTACGGCATGGGCCTCACAGGTCCTTGGTTTCCTGCCTGGGGAGCAGGGATGTCACCGGGTGCTGCAGTGCCAGGCTGCTGTGTTACTATGGGGATGAGTACTGCAGGACGACAGGAATAAACACAGAGAAATCCCTGGCAGCTTTGCTCCAAGGGTGGCAGGGGGCTACCATTACCTGCTCTTCCTCCCTGCTGGTGCCCAGCTCCATGGCCACCCACCCCTTGCAACACCCAGCTCCTTCATTATCTTTTCCCAATCTGCAAGGCTGACAACTCAGAGCTTCACATGCACTTTTGGTTATGCTGGCCTGGAAATGCCTTGCGGCAGAGGCAGTGTGCCCACTGCCCTGCCCATTGCCCTGCCAGCACTCCCTGGCTGTCCCAGGAGCATCCCATGTGCCGGGTGAGGGGCTCAGACAAAGCACAGCATGGTGGGCAATGCGTGTGCTCCATACTCTCACCAGCACAGGTTTTGCAGCAGCCGTGTGAGCATTGGATGCAAAGCACCTGATGGGTTTTCACACGGGAGCGGATTAGGCATCACATACTCACGCCTTATTCATTCCGATACGTGAGCCGCTAGGCAGAGGCTGAGTTCTCCATGACCTTGGATACTCATTTAAACCATGGAAAAGGGTGATGGGCAGCCAACAGCAGGGAAAACAGACACATGGCCTTCATGAGATGGCAGAAGATGCTGCTGTCAGAGCCTCCATCCTGGGGTGGTCCTCAGGTTGAGGCAAGCATGGTACCTGTCACCCCTAGAGCCGTCCAGCACCCAGCGTGGGGTGACAGATGAACCAGCATCCTCTGGCCTTTTAGCCTTCTAAACCAAGTGTGTGGTTTGTGGGACACCTCAGTGCTGGTGCCCACTTACCTATCCCTCCTGGAGAAAGCCCCTGCTGTAGTCTGCAGACCAAAAGCCAGGCTCAGCCCCCAAGCTGAGCCCCAGCCTGTGGCCTTCAGGGGCTCCTGCACTCCTGGACCTGCTTTAGCTCATCAGACACTGCCATCCAGCCAAACCGAGCAGAGATGCTCCGATAGAAACTGGCCCAAGGAGAGACCATGACCAGCTGTGCTGCAGGGAGGGAGCCACCAAGGCCCGGCCAAGGCTGATGACGGCTTTACCAAGGGCATCATCTTAGAAAGCAGCTCTTTGGGGCTGGTGATTCAAGAGGAAAGCTCTGCAGCACTCATTCTGGGAAGTTTCCATTTGAATTGCTGCAAAGAGCAATTTTTCCATGATAAACAGATTGCTTCAGTCGCCCAGCAGCAATGGGGGGGTCACTGCCACCCCCTCCCTCCACAACCCTTCCTGCATGGGGCCCTGACTCATCCTCCACCCAAAGGCTTGGCCGCTGGGGCCAGGCACGCAGTGGGGACAGGGATGGGGACAGGCAGGGCTGTGGTGGGATCCATGCTGGCAGCTGCCGCAGTGCCCTGGGGAGCCCTCCCACACCGCAAGGGGAATTCAGCCCCAGAGCAGCCGGTACGGCTTTGAGGTCAAATGCCTGTTTGAAATGAAGAACCAGAGAAAACCCCTCCCCAACCGACTCCTGACCAGAGCCAGGGCCTCCTCCGAGGCTCCCGGGGCGGGCTTGGGCTTTCTCATTTGTGAACCGGCGCTCTGGTGTGCTGGCAGGGCCAAACGCTTTGACTGTGCAGGCAATGCTTACGGGAATCCCTGCCTGCCTTGTCCCCTTACCACGTATGCTTGTGCAAGGGGGGCTGCCCAGCACCTCACATTTAACCTGCACCCCCATAGCAGCACCACATCCTTGGCTGACCTTTGGGAGCATTATATCTTGGCACTGCTGCAGCTGCTCACACGGCTGTTGCAGGCACAGCAGAGAAAACACCTCTCATCTGCTCCCTGGGGTAGACACTGAAACCAGGTCGGGTGCCTCGTGTCCCAGCCAGCTCCGAGGCAAACATCTAAGCAGCAGAGTTCAGCGAGGGAGAGGAATCCCACTCCCTGTGCCTCTTTAATCCTATGGAATAATGCATACTATGAAGTGAAATCTGGATCCGGTCCAGCACTCACTGAAGGCAATGACAGACCTCCCACTGATTTCAATGGGAGCAAGAGCGAGCCGGGGGTTTTTAATCAGTGTGGTACCAGCAACACTAATAGCTCGCCTAGCCCCGGCATTCCCTGTGCACCATAATGCAGTTAGCCAGAATACAATACAATGTGGTTGCCTATGCCCATAGGTCACATTTCATCTCAAATCACACCAATTTCACAATGACACATGCTAATACCACGCGATAATCATCAGTGACTGCTTCCATTCGGGGTGAAATATCACCCCTGCTCCACACCAATCAATAGCTGAAGTAAAGCTCTGCCAGCAGGTTTCCAACCCCCTGCTGCAGCAGGAGGAGAGCGCTGGGAAAGGCCCTGAACATGGGCATAACCTTATTAATGATTCAGCGTCAAGAATAGAAATAAGAGTTAAATCTTCCATAAGCTGCTCAGCTCCACATTCGTGTTGTACACATCCTCAGGCAAAAGTGCAAATACGAGCCCCGTGACAAGGATAAGTAATATTTCAGGCCTAATTGTTTGCATATTAATCAGTACTTTCAAAGCAGAATATATCATTGCCTTTTTCCTAGCTACTGCTAAAAGGAGGCACGGAGCGAGGCTACCGGGAGAGCCCTGCATGGGAGAAGGGAACACTGCAACACTTCCAGCAGCACCACATGCTGAAGGAAAGATAAAGCTGTATTGCAGAGAGAAAACTAATTACTCCTTCTTGTGTGACAGCTCCGGTGACCACAGTGCTGCCACCATTCTTTAGCCTGAGCTGTTGTTGAGAAAACAATAAAGCAGAGTCCCATCCTGCGTGATGGAATAAAAGCAGAGGTCAGGAGAGCAGGTAAAATGGACCTCTGGGGACAAGCCTGAGGCTGCAGACAGCTGACCCAGCTCTTCCCTGGTCTCACCTGACAGAGCAGGGTTCCCTGGCCACAGGGGAAGGACAGACATGTACAGGCATAGGGCAGCACTGAGCTGACTGAGGGTCCAGCATCCCACAGCAGACACTCACCTGCCTTAACAGAATTGTCTTAACCCAGCCATGCCGCAGGACTGTTGGCATCCCAAGCTCCAGGCAGGATTGTGACTCCATGGGGATGTAACAAGTCAGGTACGGAGAGACCAGGAGCATCCAGTCTGGAACAGACCCCATCCAGGTCCCATTTTCCTAAGGGCAGCAGCACACACCACAGGACATAGGGGATCTACCTTGTTATTCTCAGCTATTCCTTGGTGCTGCTTCTTGCAAACTAGCCCCAAACTCCTCTGTTTTCCCTCAGCTGTGTGGTATTACCCAGCCTTCCCCAGTTTTTAACGAGGCACATGCAGTGAAAAGCCCTTCCCAGCCAGAGCTTTACTGTTTCTGAAGGCACTGGGCATGATGGCAATAACTGACTCCACAGAGTGATGTGCCCAGAGCAAAAACACACCCAGGAGAAAGAGAAATGTATAGGAAATAAATTATTTCAAAGTGCCAAGTAGAAATATTACCCTTCATTTCTTAAAACCCCAGCATGGCAGTGCAGTGCCTTGGGAATGCGGGCATGAGAGTGCAGGCATCCCCTCCACCGTGCCCATCATTTCTAGAGGTGCAGAAATACTGCTTCCCAGCCACCAAGCCCAGGGTGGTAACAGACTTATTCAATGTGGGTGACAATCAGCCCCTTTAGTGGGCTGGTTGGCACTGAGAGGTGTTTGGGTATTTCTCGAGTGCCATGAAGCACCTGGAAAAGGGCAATGGGAAAAGTCTGGAGCATGTGGGGAGCTCTGAGAGCTGCATCTCCTGGCTCCAGCAGCACGCCACGAGTCAGGGCTACAAAATATGAATAGCCCGTGTCACATAAGCAAGGGTCAGCGTCACCAGCTCCGCAGGCTATGGTTACATGACCTGAGCACAGCACAGTGATTTCCCTCCAGCCCTGGAGAACAGGCTGGGCTCATCCCACCTCCGCCCAGGCATTCCCAACCCTCTCCTTCCATCCCGAGCATCTCACCAAAAACGTCTAAAAGGGAAAAAAAGACTTGCTCAAGACCTGCTGCTTTTTCCACGATGAAGCAGCTAAAGCAGAAACAGCAATTATCTGGTTCAGTCTGGTGCTGCTGGCCTGGAACATGCCATGACAACGTGTTTCTTGTTTCAAAGCCTCTTTTGTACTAGGACACAGTTCAAGGGATCTTGCAATAATGGAATGGGAAAGATGTGCTTTACAGTTTTCCTTTCAGCTAATTGCTTGCCTGTAAAATGAAGACACCACAGAGTCTGGGCAAAGACCTTTTATATAGTGGCATATTAAGGGACAGTGAGTGATTCAGCACATTTCCGGTATGCTGCTTCATTCCCTATATAAGTTCAAGTAGTTCCAGACATCGCAAATGCTTTTGTTTTGCCAGAAGATCTCTCTCTGCCTTTCCCTTGACAGATTAGGAATGGGGTTTTTTGACTCGCTTACAATGTTGGGATATTTTGTTGTAAATTGCGTTTTATCATCATATTAATATATTCTGGAAAAGACTGGACCAGAAATTGCAGTTACAATTTAAAATCTATATGGTAAACCAGAGTGATGTGTGCAGTGGTGACTCACCTGTCACTTCTATCACTGCAAGTAAGAAAGTTAAGATCTGTTTTTCAATTTACAGTTAATTTCTCTGTACCATACCAGAGAAGAGCTACCTTTGTATCTTTAAGCAACAATGGAATGATCAGACTTAAGACTATAACAGAGAAACAAAGATACAATGGAAACAGGACTGTAGGACAACACATTAATTTTGTTAGCTGTTACTGATAGCACCAATTTCCTCATTTATCATAAAGGTCATTAATTACAATAAGACATCAACCATCCAATATGGTGAGGAGAAACAACTTTAAGATAGACAGGTAAGTCAAAATTTGTCTACAAATACTAACCGATATGTTCCAGTAGTCAGTAACGCTGTATGCATTCACTAATTTGGCTGAGAACCTCAGATTCATCAGATCACAAGGTGTGAACCCCATTAATTTGGTAGTTGTGCAATATTTTTTAATTTATTCCAGATTTCCAATCCCACGCACCTAATCTCCAAAAGCTTCAATTAGTTCTGTGCAATGTGGGCGGATGAGAACGGGGTGAAGTCCTTTGCCAGAGTTGCAGTACTACTTGAAGGTGAAGGGGAGAAAGTTTCACTAGAGATAATGCAAGAGACTGCAGAGTGCATTTCTAAATTCTTCCACACTCAACTGACTTGCACCCAACATTCCCTTGAAATTGATTTCAATCCAGATTTTAGCTGCACCGATGGTTGGCTTGAGACAAAAGAGCACCAACTGATAGAAAAAAAAATGATGAATTTTTCCCAGACCAAAGCCATAATTTTGAAGATGCCCTTACACACAGTCCTAAAGTAGCTGCATAGAGCAGCCGTAAATGCATCTTATAACATTGAAATTAACATCTTCAGAGTTCACTTCAAAATGTGAAAGTCCCTGTATTATGTATTTTTTTATTATAAGCTCAAGCAACACAAGTAGTTCTATCATGGACTTTTTCAGAATCATAAAGTCCTCTACTTGTTTAGTAGAGGACTTCAGCAGAAGCTGATAAAATCACCAGAGAGCAAGCTAGTCCAAGTTCACTTTTGATAGAGATTCTACATTACTTCCAAGAGTTTCATTGCCTAAAAATTTCACACAGTCTAAGAAAATATAAATTTTGGCACATATTACTGTATAGAAGTCAAACAAGAATAACCCCATATTTTTATTGCCATTCTCTCCAGAAGAGGTGCACACTCTTAGCTGGTAGTTTTAAAAGTCATCAACACAGTAACTGGAAGGTTATGACCATGGCTTGACCACAGATAAGAGAAAGATTCTGCCACCCATCATCCCATCTCCTCATGATGTATATATCTTCAACGAAGGAGCAGAATAGGCAGGCTTCTTCATGACATGTATTCATTCGTTTCCTTTCTAGCCCTGGTGCACTGAGACACCGCACTGACAAATACAGGTCAAATCACAACCAATAGTTCTGAGCTATTTACCTGTGTCTGGAGAAGTTACACCTAGAGAGAATTGGGTCAATATATTTGATTGGGGAGTTTCTAAGGCAAATGCAGGCTGTAGCATGAAGTAATTAAAGCTATTAATTTAGCAGCCTTTTTCCCTTCTGAATCACTAATAAACAAGTAATAAATGTGCCCACTAATAAAACTACTACCTGTTGGAGAGATGCTGTCTTGTACAGCTGACATCCTGACAAATGTGACAACTGCAGATTCCATCGTGTTCTTGCAAGAAGTCCTGAGCAAATTCCGGTCTGAGGAATTGCATTGCTTGTACCCTAAATTCCCCATTAAAAGACATTTTATATAGTGAGCATGTGAACATGTAAGCGTTAGCTAGCTCCCTAGGGACTGCATTTTGTCGTTACTGTGAGAAATGGTTCACACATACATCCTTATCCTCAGAAACAATTGCTCATGGAAGGACTTTTGTCTGAGAGGTATACAACAGATGAAATAGGCATTTAGCATTTTTATCTTTCTCCCTGATTGCAGTGAGACTGTTCAGTGACTTTACAGGAACAGAGTGACTAAGCACTGAGAGGGCAATAGCAATGAGAAGAGTGTCCACATGGTTCAAAACTGTTGTAGTCAGTGCAACAACTGTTTCAAACATCTCTGTTTCACAGGCTGATTCCAACATCTGCTTTTCATTACACACAGAAAACTAGAGGGAGTA
>JANHGB010008759.1:0-20496 GCA_026283785.1 Coracopsis vasa
CCCCCGGCCCGCCCCTCACCCGCCCCGCTGGGCGGCGCCTGTCCCGCGGTACCTCGGAGACGGGGGAACTCGCGATCCCGGAGGCCGGGCAGGCCGCCGCCGTACCCATACCCATACTCGTACCCGGCGGGGCAGGCGGCCCGGAAGGCACGGAAGGAAAGCAGGTCCACCCGCGGCGCCCCGGCCATGCTAAGTGCTGCAGGCGAGAAGAAGGGCAGAGAAAGTCTGACTAAAGGACCAGCTCGACTCTGCCGGTCTCGGAGCCTCCCGGCCGGCAGCTCTAAGGACACTCACTGCGGCCGGCCCCGTCGGACTCGCTCCTCCCGCCTCCCGCCCTCGCCGGGTTGCCTGTGCCCCGCCTGCCCGCCCTGTCCCGGGAGCGGCGGCAGGGCGCGGTGCTGAAGCCTGACAGGGTCCGCTGCGTTCCGACGGCAGCCGAGCCGGTGGCTGCGCCCGAGCAGGCAGGCGGCGGGCACGGGGTGCGCTGCCGGGACGGGCCGAGAGCAGGGCCTGGACCGGTCATAGAATCATGGAATGGTTTGGGTTGGAAGGGACCTTAAGTTCCAACCCCCCTGCCACGGGCAAGGACACCTTCCACTAGACCATGTTGCTCAAGGCCCCGTCCAACCTGGCCTTGAACATTGCCAGGGATGGGCAGCCACAGCTTCTCTATCTCACCACCCTGACAGTAAAGAATTTACCCTGCTCCAGCCAGCGGCTACCCGGCAGCAGTCATCCAGAGCTGGACAGCCATGCAGACAGGCCCCCATGGATCCAAGCAGAGCCAGTCCTACATGAAGTTTCTGGAAGCACACAAACATCAGGTTTGCGTTCACAGTAACAAGAGTGCCTCTGCTCACATCCTCTCCTACTGAGGCACACTGTTTAAAATAGCAATAGTTCATGGAAAACTCTCTTCCCTAAAATTTTCAAATTCAGTGTTCAAATTTTCCTTATTTCCCCTAGATAATGCCTATCCATTGTTACTCATAAGTAGTGGAAGTCATTCTCTCACACCCTGCATTTGGTTTGTGATACTCCTGCATCAGGCTTAACTGGCTCTGCTGCCCATAGATGCTATGTGGTTAGTGCACAAGACCATGGCTGGCCAGAGGCCTAAGGGCTCTTATGAGCTGATCATCAGGTGTAGAGAGAACAGCAGCCACTCATGCAGGATAAACTATAACCATAAATACACACAAAACATCATAGCCAAAGGAATGTTTTTTGGGGGAAGGGCTGGGATTTGTTTTGTTGTGTTTATATAAAAAAAAATAAATCCTGACATAGTATTTGCAAATAATTTTTCTGCTCACAGCTCTGCAATCTCCAGAATGTTAAATGACCCCCCAGTCCAATACTGAAATAAAACTGCATGTGTTAGGATGGATCTGCATCAAAATTCTGGTGAGGCAGATTCTTTAGTCAGATTGTTTGAAGGACTATAAATTGGTCATCAATGAAATTGGGAACCTACCAGGAAATACTTCATCCCAAATTGAACCGTAAAGATTTTCAGTTACAAAGCAGTACTGAATGAAAGCCATGTAGAAAATTAAAAAATAAGCCTGACATGAAATAGCATACTAATATACTCCCTACTTTACATATCAGGAGATTTTGCCCAGTTAAACGTATTGTCCTGGCTCCAAGTTGCTGAGGAGTATTACTATAATGCTATAAGAGTATGTTTGTCCCTGACTCTTTATTCATGCTTGGGGCAGGTATATAATACTGCATCTCACTCCCTGACATAGTGGTGTATTTTTTGGCCTAGCTGATGATCTCACCAAAACTAGGTACCAAATGAACTGTACCTTACCCATTTCCCTCCACATGAACAAAACACCTCTGTTGAAAAATAACAGTTGCCATCAAGTGGAGGAATGTTTTTTTAGCTGATCTTCTGAAGTCACTTTTTAAAAAATGACTAGAAACCTGCACCAAATACCTTTTTTTATTTTAATGACTTGTGTACTGCAAATTAGAAGGGCCTATGCAATCATTATGTGTTTTTATTTTTACTGCAAGTATATGTAGAAAATGCCATGGATTTTCCCTCATAGTTCTAGCTTCCTGTTATCGATTTCCAAAGCAATTTATTTATATTGATCACTATGCATAGTTCCCTCACCATTTTCATATTTTATGTCAAATAGTTGTTTTTATTTCCTTATTGAACCAAGACTAGTTTTCCCCATTAAAAGAGTCCTTTTTCTTGATGACAGAATGCAGCTTCCTGATTTTACAATAAATCATAAAGATTTAATTTCCATTCACATTTTTTTATATAAAATAATTCTTTGCAATCAACTTCCATTTTTCTTTATTCCTTCCTGATTTTGGAAGATTAGCCCTTTGGAAACAACACATGCATGGATATAGTGCTAATTGGAAATGTACTCTGTCTGCACTTTGCATGTAACCTGATGATCACTGATCACTGGGGAGCTACCAATTTCCAATAGAGGGCTTAGATCACCTTCATCCATCATAAAGGCCCACAAGAACCTTCTAAATAACAAGAGGCATAAAGGTCAATCTGTGTCCATATGGAAGTTTGAAGATTGAAAATTGTCAGTCTGTGTTTGAAAATTAGCATAACTTGTAAAAACTAACTAGGTTTTACTGCTGACTGAGGTAAAAGCTGGAGATTTCTTGGAATTTCTTCATGAAACCAGTTTTTCAATCTGCACATTAGGGATTTGTAGTTACAGAGTAACTTTTCCTCTTCTATGGTTATTAAGTGAAGCCAGGAGATCAGTCCATGTAAGCACATTAAATTATATACACTCGTGGACAGTTATGCCTGGAGAGTCATGTTCACAAAACTATAAAGTGATAAAATGCTGTAAGTGGAAGGATTACTATGCACATGCACCAGACACAAAAATTGCTTGCATTAACCCCCCCCAACCCATGCACACTCACAGAGTTTTGCAGGTTTTTTCCTTAATGGAGGCTCATTAATAAAACCAGAGCAATTTAACTTGCTCTTTCCAAGTTTTAGCAGAGTGAAATAATGCCTCTAGGTAATCTAGTTAGTAGGTTTCTTGATTCATAAATGTTAATGTGTAACACTGCCATTCCTTGGAAAACGTTACAAAATAGGAAGAGGTTTTTGTTAATCCCTTCACTGCAGTGTGACAGTGCTTCCTTTATTCCCTCTAGTAACTATTCAGAAGCACTGTGAAAAGAAGTAGCATCTGCATGAATCTGCTGCAAACAACTAAAAAACAATACACTTCTCTATAAAGGGGTTGCAATGTTCTCTTGCAGCTCTACAGAAGAGCACTGAGACCGCTGTATTGGTTCTTTGGGGTCTATTTCAATGCAAATAATAAACCATCATCATAACACAACTACATGGTGGTAGGGATAGAGAAAATGATGCTTGATGGAAGGACAAAAGACAATGGACACAAGCTGGAACAAGGAAAATTCTGAATAGATACATTACCAAAAAAATAAATTCCCATGAAAATGATCAAATACTGGAGCATATTCCTTTGAAAGGCTGTGGAGTGTCCATCCTTAGGGAGATTCAGAACTCACCAGGACATAGCTGTAAGCAATCTCCTCCAGCTGAAACTGCTTTGAGAAAGAGGTTGGACATCAAGTGGTCCTTTCCAACCTCTGTGGTTCTATGATAATTAATTCTGATGATCAGCAAAATGTTTCTAAGCAATTAATGTTTGACTGTTAGCACCAGCTCTCAGATAGCTTGGCAAACAAGAAAAGGTTGTCCTGAGGCAGGAATATAGATTACATAACCTTTCTCTGTCCCCTCCAGCACACTTTGTAACTATATTTCTAATACATCCTACCTGTATATAAACCAACTGAACAGCACTGAATGCAGGCAAGATCTCTACCAGTGGCAAATATGCAATAAAGGTGATTCTGCTCAAAGAGAAAAAAAAAAAAATAATACCCTGTCTATTTGGCTAATTAGATGAAGCAAAGGATTATTCATATTGTCCAAATTATTTAAAAAACAGAGCTACAGAATAGTTGAGATTGAAAGGGACCTCTGGAGGTCACCTATTCCAACCGCTTACCGGTCCATTTATTTGTGGTTACTCACCATTCTGCCACTGATCTACAGTAACAATCACATCTTTTATAATGATAACAGCAATTGACAGCTACTATACAAAAACCACTGCACATCACCATAAGCCTAGTTATCACCAACTTCCAGTTCTGAACCCTGTCACATATGCTTGCTTTACGATTGCATGACTAGCACAAGACACACCTTACAGTCTCTCCTTTGATAAAGTGACAAGGCTAGTATAAAATGCATAGACTGATGCTGTAGAAAGCCATGAACTCGGGCTTTATCTCTGCCACTGGTCTACTGTAGGAGCAGGAGAGTTTATCCCTTCCTTGTAGTAGCCTTAGGTATACATTAATGAAATCTTGGAGCTTATGGACATGATTGGATATTGTACTAAAGGGTTAAGCAGTTTGGAATTATTTAACATGAAGCATGCAGAATATTAAGAACCAACATTATGCAGTATATGTGAAAACTGCAAGAAGGGTCTTGGAAAGAAGACGTTTTGCTCTCGGGCAGAATTTTTGCTAGCAGAAAGCAAGATTCTGCTGTGATCCTCCACTGACACTGAAAGCATTAGTGGAAGTGAATGCTACAGCTATTAAATGATTGCACAGAGGTCGGCACAAGCACAGTGCGCACACATTGCTCTAGTATCTAATTAGTTAACTGATCTGAAAAGATGTGCAGTATCAGAAACTCTAATGCAGTTGCTTACTGACTGTAAAAAGTTATTTATTGACTGTACACAAAACTTCATGTAATTCACCAAATGTTTACAATTAGTTACAAGAAATCTACTTCCTATATGGACCTTTGAACCTACCAGTTATAAAAAGCTTCTAGGGCACGTATGACAAAAGTCAAGATTACAACTCCTAGTTTATCTCTGTGAACATTAAAAAACCCAAACCAGCTTTTTCTATACACAAGAAAAAAAAAAAACAAACAACAAACTCATATTTTCCACTGACATCCAATATTCTGTTTTACACATGGATCATTGTCTTTAGTAATGAAAATGGCCATATTTCTCCCCAGAATTAGGGTTTATCACTGTGAACTGTTTAGATTGTTGGTGTATGGTGATCTACTTGGGAAAAAAAAAAAAAAAGAGCCCTTTACACACACGAGCCCTCAGCAATTATGCTCCAGTTGTAGCAGAACCAAGCATGAAAACATAGCTTTGGTGGCTTAAGTAGAAGGAGGCTATTGATTCAAATCACAGAAGATGCCTCAGCACTCAAAGGACTAACTCCAGCTTTGAAGTAGGTTGGCAAGTGCATTGCCACGGGCATCAGTGGGACTTCAGATTTGCTCCTATATAACTTATTAGCAGAACAATCACAGAGAGACAGCTGTCCCTGCTTGCTGGCTTGCTGTGTGTCCTCCGACGCTGTCAGGGCTGTGACTAATGGCACCCGTTAGGTGCTTAGTGCCTTCTCGATAGCTGATGTGAAGCATTTTAGGAAGGGAATGTTAGAGCAGACAGGAAAGCAACCCCTCACACTCCTGCAGGATGCAGTTGTAAAGATGCAGCCCTGGCAAAGTCATAACCCTCTAAACCTCTGCATCCTCCAGCCCACTGTGGTCAACCACTTCCAAGGCAGTACAGCCAAGTGGTGCACAACTGTGCTGCTTACTCCTTCCCCTATGAGGGACAACATTTCTAAACAAACCCAGACCAGCAGGTTGAGAAGACTTCTGAGGCAGCAGAACAAGGAGCTTGAGCAGAAACGCAGGTAGTGGGGTGATTTGGTGGGACTAGCCAGGCAGCCAGCAGGACAGTTTCCTCTCAGTTACTTGCCCTTTCTGCCCCCCTGTTACACTAATGCTCGTCATTTTTTTGTAGCTTCAATCTGTGTGTGCTAACCCCTGCCTCATCCAGTCTATTTACAGTATACCTTTTTTTCTAGTTGTCTTTAAATTTGGCTAATCCTTGCCCACCAATGCTGAATCCCAAGAGAGACCCCCATCCCTTTCAAAAAATAGCAACAATCGTGAGATGGGAAAGAAATCTTGCATTTTGCATTTTGCCTCATTTTGATGCTCCTCTTCAGGCCTGTGTTTTTAAACCGTAAATTCTGGGACAGAAACCCTTTATTTCTACTATTATCAAATGCATTTGTTCAGTATTCAAAACAATCAGTTTCCAAGGCAAACACCAGTTCCCACTTTAGGGAATAGCTAGCGAGCATCTAATGGGTTTAAGCCCTAAGTATCAATGTTTCATCATAGAATCATCAGAGAATGGTTTGATCTGGAAGGAACTTTAAAGATCATCTAGTTCCAACCTCCCTGCCATGGTCAGGGACACCTTCCACTTCACCAGGTTGCTCAAAGCCCCATCCAACCTGGCCTTGAGTGGGCCAGGAATGGGCAGCCCATTCTTGGAAGCACAGCTTCTCTGGGCAACTTGTTCCAGTGTCTCACCATCCTCTTAGTAAAGAATTCTTCCTAAGATCTAATCTAAATCTACCCTCTTTCAGTTTAGAGCCACTCACACTTATGCTATCCCTACATGCCCTTATACAAAAAAGTTCCTCTCCAGATTTCTTCTAGGCCCCCCTCAGTACTGGAAAGCTTGTATATATTTTCCCCTTAGAAAAAGGCTTATCCCTGTGCCTTCTTCAGGCTGAACAAGCCTAACTTGCTGAGCCCATCTTCCTAGGAGAGATGCTCCAGCTCTCTAATAATCTTTGTGGCCTCCTTTGGATTTGCTCCAACACTCTAACTGGTCCATGTCCTTCTTACTGTAGGGGTCCCAGAGCTGAACACAGTACTGCACATGGGGCCTCACCAGAGTGAAACAGACGGAGAGAATCACCGCCGTCGACCTACTGGCTACACTGCTTTTGATGCAGTCCAGCATATAGATGGCTTTTTGGGCTGCAAACACACACAATGCTGGCCCGTGCTGAGCTTCTTGTCAACCAGCACCCCCAAGTCATTTTCCTCAGGGTTGCTTTCAGTCCAGTCCCTGCCCAGGCTGTGTTTGTGCTTGGGATTGCCCTGACCTAGGTACAGGACCTTGCACTTGGCCTTGTTGAATTTTATGAGGTTCTCATGGGCCCACCTCTTAAGTGTGTCAAGGTCCCTCTGCATGGCATCCGTTCCCTCCAGCATGTTAACCACACCACACAGCTTGGTGTCATCGGCAAACTTGCTGAAGATGCACTTAGTCCCACTGCCTGACGTTAAACAGTGCCAGTCCCAATACCAACTCCTGCGAGCACCATTCATCACTGATCTCCACTTGGACATTGAGCTGTTAACCACAATTCTTTGAGTATGACCATCCAGCCAATTCCTTATCCACTAAGTGGTCCATCTGTCAAATCCATGTCTCCCGAATTTAGAGACAAGGATGTTTTGTGGGACAGTGACAAAAGCCTTGCATGAAAGCATTTAATTCTTGCAAGTGTTACTATTAAACTTTATGTTCAAAGGGTTTGACAGTTATTAAAATATGATTTATTGCAACAGCATGACAAAGCTTTGTGCTGCTAATAAGAATCCAGAAGTTCAAAGGAAGACTTGATCACATAAGCCTCTGCTTTCGAGAGGCTGACTGTGTTGTAAGTATGACATGCACGAGTTTGACAAACAGTAGCTAGGCCATATCTCGTTAAGTCATTCTGGCTAAAGCACATTTTAGTGCAAAGACATTAGCATGCACCCCTTGTCACCCTAAGAGTCAGGCAGGAGGCACTGGATGGAGATGTGAGGAGAACTAAAGGATGTAAGAAAACACAAACCAAAATTTTATTTTAATAAGAGGGACCAAACTCAACATGTTTGAAGAGCCTCATACCCCATCCAGAGACCAGAAGTGAATCTGGTTTGGGATTCAGCGTTTTACTGCTTGTCCTCACCCGTATCACCTGCCCAAGGTAGGGCAGTTTAATCATGAGATGCCTGTTACAAATCAGTACTGTGCACAGAAATCAGCATGAGTGATAATGCAGGGCTGGGTTTAAAATGGTAGGTTTCATAATATAGCATATCCACCATGACTAGAACTTATAGATGTATGCAGAATATTAATGCTTTTTGCTTTAATATAATGTATCCAGAAAACATAAACACTTCCAATCTCTGACAGGGCTGCAAGTGTCACAAAGATATTTCACATTAAATTATTAATGTGGATTGGAGAGTTATAATCTTGCTGGTTGAGGCTTAAGTGATATCGACTTTAAATGGCAAACAGCTTTTTACAGTTACAAAATCCAAAATATTTAATATATCCACATGCAGCAGTGCAGAGATTTCTGTACTGCATAATAGATGCAACACATCCACATATGTGTTGTTTATAACCATGAAGCTTACAATTTATACCTGTTATCACAAGCTACCAAAAAACATACCCAGCAGTTCATCTTTAACATGCTGGTAACTTTGTCAGAAATTTAATTCTCTCTTTCTTTGAAATAGCTTTGCAAACTTAAACACTTACCTAAGTATGCAATAATGTTTCTCATCTCACTTCCCATTCTTAAAGTCTTTCCATTATTATTTGATTGTTCAGTTTGAAAAAATTCAGAATCTTGTGCAGACTAAAAACCAAAATGAAACCAACAGATGATGAGCTATTGTTACCAGTTGAGCTTCATAATTTTCAATATATTGCTCTGAATTATTATTATTTTTTTCTTTTTTTAAGGTACTCACTGTGTCTGATAGATGATATATTTGACACCTTTCTCCAAACACAAAGTTAAAGTATATTTGATGCTGTTGACCAATTTTGCTACTTCTGGAGCACACCGAGGTATTGTGAATAGTGATTTTCATGAGAAATTTTTGCTATACAAAATCTTCTATGATGTAAAAATAAGCATTTCCAAACACAAGAACTTTCACTGTGAAGGCACCTTTACCCTTAGTTTTGGAAGTGAAAATGGGTGGTGGGAAAAATGAAGATCACCTTTGTTTATTTAAAATAATCCAGCTCCTGGTGAGTTTTGACAGTCTTTTCTGTGCTTGCAGATGGGTTCCAGGTTATAGCAGACATTTTATCAAAGTAAAAATACTTACTCTATCTACACAGACAATTTGACATAAGATTTAGGTGTTAATTTTTTTTCCTTGAAAATGTTGGAAACGCATTGTAAGAAAAGATTACTTCCATCTTGGGACCAGAAGCTTTAATGAAGTGATTATTGCTGGTCTTTTTAATTTGGGCCTTTTCCAAAGAGACTTATACTAGTTTGCAATTCAAAAATAAATAAAAAAAAAGAGAATATTTTATGTCTTGTCTTTGAGGGAGTCTCAACTAACTGAAATTCTTCTTCTATACCAAATTCTGAAAGGCACTGCAGCTGTCATCATTCTTGGCTTTGGAAATATTGCTTATGAGTCCTACTTTGTGTATGATAATAATGCATGCCATCAGCAATGATCAGTAAATCAGATTATGACACATTGACCTGTGGCCAGGATTTCACACACCTGTAAGCAATCCATTAGGTAAAACTGAACTGGAAGAAAGAAAACACAGAATATTAGTACATACAATAGTGTGAATCTGTAATTCTTCAGCACAGTGAAATAACTCTCACCAGAGAACGGATAGAGGCACCAGGACTTGACAAAAATTGTAAGAACAGAAAAGGGAATGTTTTAGGTTCCTGTTGCAGTTTAACCTTGCAGGCAACTAAACAGCACACAGACACGTGCTCCCTCTTCCACAGTAGGTTGGGAATGTTTTTCCTTGCAACTCACATGCCTGTGCCTCTAGGGTTGAGGTAGACTTTTCCATACCACTTCATGCGCTTTCGGTGGTCCCACAGGTAAAACCACAGGGTGGCTCCTCTCTAAAAAAGAGGAACACTTACCCCTAATAGATGAGATACTAGTCCATATATGTGGGAAGTAGGACATATCCTCTTTGAATTGCTAGAACTGCTGGGACAGTTTCTCCATAGACAAGATGCAGGTCCATAGCAAAGAAGAGAGACATTCTTTGTATTGCCAGAGTTGGCCAGCCAATTCATACATCGTTTGTCCCTCTCTGTCCTTTCAGGTCATTACTGCCAGTGAGTTGGCATAGGACAATGGTGGGCTCCATACAAATTTCTGCCACATAGGTCATGTACACTTGACTTCATTTGGATCTTTGGATAACTACTCATTGTCCAGATCATCATAAATCATCTCCAGCACAGATAATTCCCTCAGGTGCTGGCTACCTCTCTCCACGGTGGTCCACTCGCCTGAGTGATATATAACATCTTCCTTAAAGGCATACTTTTCCTTTATGCCTCTCAGGAGTTGCCTCCAGAGGCTGAGGGATTGCACAATCTTTTCCAATTGCTTTGTAAATGCAATTATCAAATGTGTGTTATCAGCATTATTCTCACCCTAAATCCAAAACACAGAACTATACCAGCTACTAGAAAGAAAATACACTCCATCCCAGCTGAAACAAGGACAGTTCCAGATACTTGAACACCCACATTTTTCATGGATTTCATACTTAACAATTGAGCACCTCTGAAAATACAAACCTCCATGACTCATGTTTTGTAAATACAGTTAGAAAAGTATATGGAAGTTTTGAGTTTCTAAATACATGGTAAGTCTTTGGCATATTTTCACTTAATCAGAGAATCTTCAGAAGTATTTCAGAGCAGACTTTGATAGCGAATCCTCCTGGTTACTCTGCTGTTTTGTACAGAGGAAATGTTTGAAAGCTGGTGAAGAGCAGTAGTTGTGTAAATGCTGATCTCCACTCAGATTTTCCATCGACCATGACATTTAACCTCAGCTAGACCAGCACAATGGTTTATAAAATTGCTGAAAAGAAGTGGTGGTCCGACTTGCTAGTGAAGCTTCAGACAACTCATCTACCGCTGGCTGGCACAAAGGCTCTGCTCCCATGCGCATTTCAGCACGAGGCAGTGCTCATCTCAGACTTCTGCCGCTTAGAGGCAGTGTTACTTCCAAATATCCCCACGAGCTCTTTTAACATTCAATGGGCAGGGCAGAATTAAGGGAGAAGCCACAGAAATCAGCTTGTCAGGGAGAAATTTAATCTAGTAGGAGCCAATCACAGACAGAAGTTGGGGAGATTAAGTTTATAGGGAACTAAATTCTGTCCAGATCATTTGCTAGCCTCAGGCCTGGCTGAAAAGAAACTGCCTCCTCCAGTTGCTGTTGTGAACAAGTGCACTGGCAAATGACAAATCCTGAAAGTTAGTGCTTATAGGGTTACAGCAGAGTGTCCAAATGCCTAATTCAAAACAGGGACTTTAAAGCATACTGCACAGGACTGCTACGAATACCGAATTGACTGGGTGTTCTGCAGTGGAGGTTCCCTTAGTGTTTATGGTCTGGTGGCAGATTACATACCCCATAAAAATATTTGATCTTAGTGGACTGCAGTAAACCTGGTGAACCTGACTCCAGAGCACTGTATATCCTGAATCTAGTTCTCAGTATATATTTTCTGCCAAACACATTTTAAACTTTGTGCATTATCGATTTTTGGATAGAAAAGGACTGTACCATTTATAACAAAAGAGCCAAGTCCCAAGATCACTGGCATCAGTAAGGGTCATTAAAAGCACTTTTGTGGACACTGTCTAATGTCTTCAGAGTTTGAGTCAAGTCTGTGGTTTGTAATAGTCAAGGGTACATTGCCCATCTTAAGAAAGGAATAATCACTTCTCTTGAATCTAAGAATAAGATATATAATGGAAAT
Source organism: Coracopsis vasa (assembly GCA_026283785.1). NCBI lineage: Eukaryota > Metazoa > Chordata > Aves > Psittaciformes > Psittacidae > Coracopsis > Coracopsis vasa. The sequence continues at coordinate 11,775 of JANHGB010008759.1, forward strand.
GAGATAAACTTCTGCACAATAAAAGTTGTGCCAATTTACAGTCAGGATATGGAGTCAGATGTGTTGCAGCAACTCTTCAAACCTTCTTACATTTCAAGCTACACCCTTTAAAAGTTTTGAGTTAAATTTTTTATGCTTCACATTATAAAAAATTAAAAAAAAGAGAGTTTTCTTGCAATTAAGAAGTACTCCATGAACTTTTAGAAGGAGCTACATTCTTAAAAATGTTGGGAGGTAGCATTCTGTAATTGGAGTTGACGCTTGGCAAAGTGAACATGCACACTTAACCCTGCCCAGGATGTCTCTCATCTTTCTTGCCCTGTGCACGTGGACACATCCTCCTACAGCATCTGACTGGCAGGCAGCAGCCCTCAGTCAGCTCTTCAGCTTGCTGAAATATCCGGGTAGAGCACTGGAAACAGTCAGATGGTATTTATAGTACACAACAAAGGATCAGGAGATTTGTGAAAAGGAAATGAAAGAGGAGCAATTTCTGGCTTCCTTCGAATTCAGAGAAAATATTAATAGCATAAGGAAATAAGAGAATTTTGCATAAAAGTGAAAGGCCAGGGAGAAATGAAAAAACACGCTTCCTTTTAAACAACAAAGAGAGATCTACCTGCCAGCTCTCACATAAGCGAAAGGAGTTAATGTCAGACCTTGGCAGGCAAGTCTGAGAAATTTGTTACACTGATAGTGCTCAGATTTATGGGTTTTTTTTATTTTCTGTCTTTACAAGGACCTTTTAGACAGTATCAAATGAAGAAATAGATGGAAAGGGAAGCTTTGTAAATAAGACAAAGGGGGGAAATCAAGTCAATCTCATAAAGGTTATGACATGAATGTAATGAATATAAATGAAAACCTATTTCCCACAGCAACAAGCAGTTACTTCTGGGATTTCTCTTTGAATGACATACCTGAGACTACCTCAGCTTTTCTGTAGCTAACCAAAACTGTGCATAGATAAATTTCTCTGTGCTGGCAATCTCAGCATGTTTGCTGCATGGGTCTGGCAGCAGTGCTCACTCACAGTTCTGTGCTGACAACACAAAAAGCCCACCACTTTGAAGAATCAGATACAAGAGGTTATTTTTCCTAATACCAAATCTCTCACCTTGGAGGCCAACAGGGATTAGGAATACTACAAAAATATATGAGGTCTTTCAGGAATTTAAAAGAGGGGTTGTGGAAGGCAAAAATAATTTCTTGGCGTTCCTACAAACTGTTAAGCAAGCTAGAAGGGAAAAGTCAAAAGGACTATTGCCTCTATCATAAGAATGTGCAGTCTATAGGATTTGGGGACTTGAGAGGAAGACGGGAGGGAATCAAGATCAGAACCACACCACTTCCACTGAGCAAAAGGTGAAGTTGACATTCAAGAGCAGAACAGGCCATTTATTGCAGGGTGAGTGTGCATATTTTTGTGATGTAAAATAGTATTGAAGGCTTAGCAGATACGTGCTTTGTTCTACTCTTGCAAACTTCTATTTATCTTATGAACAGTACCAAAAAACCCAAAACCCTTACACAAAGAGATAAGTAAAATACTGTGCAATGCAGAGCCAGGACTTCTCTGAGATCTTGCAATTCCCACGTCAGTAAGCTCAGGTAGGACAATGTGACAAATACAAGCATAGGATCCTTACTTTTACACAAGACAGCAATAAAATGTGGCCAAAAAAAACCAAACAAAAACAACAAAAACCCAAACCCCACACATTTCAAGGGTCAGAGACAGCTTCATGGTGGTAATAGACAAAGCCACACTCTCTCTTCACTTCACATATTTTCTCCCTTTCTAATGGGGAGAAAGCGATAGTTGCTCTTATCTCAGTGATACAGAAGGAAATCTCTTTCATGCTGCAAGAACTGAAAAGTTAAATTCTTGAAGCATATATTTCTGCAAACAACACTCAGAAAAATAAAAACTCCCAAGTCTGTCATTCCACATTGTGGAAACCCTGCTAGGCCTATGGCTGCCAAAAAAAGCATTTCTCAACATCTATGTGTACTGTCTAATAAAACAATTAATAATAATCATCATCATGCTTTGGCTTATATAGTGCTGCTCAACTGAAGTTATCAAAATACTTTGCAAATCTTAACATTCAGCAGAAATTTAAAACATTGGTTCTCCATAGCATATACCAGCCTTAATATGAGGCAAAAAAAACAAACCAGCAGGATGAAAATCCAAATTATTATTTCCAAACCTCTTTACTTTAGTATTCTTGTGCTTTTCTTTGGAACATATATTACTGACCTTTCTTAAGGACCAAACAATGTTTTGGTCAATAAGATAACAATTTTTGTTCCTACTCCATTTTTTAGACAGGAAAGCCGTGAGATATGGCTGAGATACCATTGTATATAACCAAACTGCCTTTGAGTTGATCAGATACAATGATTTAAACACCACCACAAACACACACCTACAGCATAAATTTTCACTATCTCAGTCCTGTGCTTTGGCTAGTAGATCACACTTGTACTCCCTAAAGCCTAATGCCATTCAGCAGTTTCACAGCCGTGGTTTAAAATACTGTAGCCCAGGGCTATTTGTAGCACAGGAAGAAATGAGGTATCACTATGTATATACCTCAGAGACCTGTATATTATTCTCTTTTATGGTAATCTTTCATAACATAACTAGCAATGCTTTGTATTGCTGTATACTGAAACAAGTTCCATTCTTAAAGTAGAAAGCAAAAATTTGATGTTATATTTCATATAACACTTTCTGACATTAGAAAAATATTCAATTTTTTAATTACTGATGTTCATTGCTGTATTACAAAAAAGTGAAATATTAAGGAGGCTTGTCACCTTCTATTAAGAATTAAATCTGTTCAAATAACAAAAGAGGTCTAGTTGTCACAGTATTTATCATAACTATCATGCTACATCCTAACAGAATAATGAAAACCAATCGTCTTTGGCTTGCACACATGCAACAATTATCCCTGAAAGCTTTTCAAGTCCTCATGTAAGTGATATCAATAGAAAGGATCAGAAAGTAATGAGTGATGCTCGGGGTTGCAGAGGAGCTATACTGGCAGATACAGTCAGTGGATATTTTGAACAGAGCATTATCCCAGTAGTGCACAGCTCTGCCCTAGGTATCCAAGGTACGTACTGCAGCCAGGATAAAGCCACTGATTTAGGAAATGTTGCAGAAAATGTGAACATTATGAACAAACTCCTTACATAGATCCATTGTCCCTAGAGCCACAGCCAGGACTCTAAATCTTGGGTGAGTCTTGACATTCATAAGCCAACAACATTACTACACTCATGCTGTTACATATAACGACTGTAATAAATATCATAATGCTAATTTAGTAAAAGTGACTCCCATTCCCCATTCTTAGTTCAACAGCAAAGCTATGTATGAAAAGTATATGGGGAAAAACTGTAAACGCTAATGTCATAATGCCTATTGTTTAGTCAATTAGTTAATTCAGGCTCTTAAACAAGTTGGGGAAGCAACTGTGTGGCAGAATCCGTTTACCTCTCTTTTTAATATTTTTTTCTTCATTGTCATTTTAAAGCACAACTCCAGACAGTCTGAGCTGATCTCATTCCTGATTCACAGCTCCCCTGACCTGCAAGCCATTGCCCTTCCCTCTGCAGGTGCTCACCGTACACACAGAACCTTGCAACAGATTTGGATTTCCTTTCGTTTACTAGGATGAGGAGCAGACTAGGGACAAGGACACTGACGTCACTTCCAATGATGTCATGTAAAGCAGAAGGCTTAGTCCTTACTCAGCAAGGCCCCTGTAGCCTGAAGCAGACATCAAAAATCAGGTCTGGAAGAGCAGAGTTCAAAACCTGAAAAGCCTCAATAACATTTGTTTCATTCTATACTAAATATTTATCAGATTGCTGTAGAATGCAGATTTTGTCATACTGCTTTGTGCTAGGATAGTTAATCAGTAATGCTAGAAGACAGAGAGAAATTTGCCAAGTAACAAAGGCTGTGCCTTTAGCACATCCTCTGTGTCAAGCTGCTAACAAGGCTGTCAATGTTGCCACGCTGGAGGAAGCTGCCCACTGCATTCTCTAACCCATATCCCCTCCAATCTGAAGAGGCGGATGACCTGGTGACAGAAAGCACCAAATGCTTGGCCTCCATGAGCAACATCTATAGGGGAAAAGGTTCCTATACCGAGTGATGTATGTGTATAACCTAGAAGAAAGCTTTTAATATTTTGATAGCCTGAGTTTCTCATGCACAGCCTAAAGATATCATTACCAGTTCCCCTGAACTCATCTGTACTGAATCATAGAAAATGATTCGAGGTTTCTGCATTTCTGTCTGACATTAATTGGGGCTAATTGATGATAATGTTAAGGGTAATTAGTTTTAACAGGCACTAAGTCCCATACCTCATGCCTCTTATGACTGAAATAGAACAGCAGTCAAAATGTGGCATGAAAAATAACACGGCAATATCCAGTTATCTGCAAACGTAGGGAGGCAGAGATTACACATGCATTTGTATGCACTTGCATATATTTGCGTGTATCAAACGATTTTAGAAACAGTGAAGTCTTATCCAGCATGCAATGTGTTGCTTTTTTGTTATTGATGTTGGCTGAAACACAGCAAGCATTTGCCAGCGCACACTCCACCATCAGCTTGGGAAGTTACATCACTTTGTCCAGGAAGAAACAATTCCTTGAACAGTTATTAAAATTAAATGAAGCTGAGATTTCAAAGTTTGTAAAGCTTAGCTAAATCTTGTAGGGTTTGGGGGTTTGGGTGTTTTGTTGTTGTTGGCTGTATTTTTGTTGGGGTTTTTTGTTGATGGTGTTTTGTTGTTTGGCGGCTTTGGAAGGAGGGTTTGTGGGGGAGGGTTATTCGTTTGTTTTGTAGGAGGATTTGTTTGTTTTACATTGCTGTTGTTTTTGTTTTTCCAAGTGAAACATCCCCTCTTGAGAAGAGACAGTAAAGTCAAAGCAGAAGTTAAAGTTCATCTGACTAGTGCAGTGGCTTGAAATCGCAGGCAGGAGTTGTCACACTGGGAACTGAGATAACAACATGCAAAAATTAAAATGCATTGTCTCTCACTTGATCTTCCCCCACACCCCTACCATCATCTCTTCCACCAAAGGTTTCCTTGGTTTGAGCCTGGCAGCCCTTGGGTTGGTATCAGGCTGTTTAGGGGCGTGTTTTCACAACAGAGCATTCAGGTGACCCGCAAGCTCTGTACCAACCAGCAACCACCCATGTTCGTGCTGATGAGCTGAGATTACAAATCGCTTGCTGGGACCTAGGCTTCCATGCATTATTAAAATATCAGAAAAAATGAATCACCGAAAATCAGTGTTAGCAGAGTTTTACCTGCAAGCACAGTAAAGGACAAAAGATGCATGAAACTATTGGTCTGTGAAATTCAGCAATCTGGAGAAAACCATGTATCCTGCTTGAGCCTTAAGAGAAGCTTTAATTGTAGAGGCAGGGGAGAGCCATCACCTTGTCCTGAGGTTAGTTGCAATTCAGATCTGTAAAATCAACTTGTCCCAGAAACTCTGACAAATATTTGAGATTGATACACAAATATCTGGGAAGACAGGAGATTAACTTCTCAGGATGAAGGGAAGTTGTTCGTTCCCAGGACTATAGTACAACAGTAACTATTGTGACCTATGATTCTATGATTCTTTGGCTGGGCTGATGGAATATGACTGGGGATCATCACATGATCGCAGTGTGACAAGAAAGTTTATGGTTGGATGGCATAAAAGCCTGATCCTAAATTTTTCCTGAAGTATTTAAAACAGATATTAAAATAGTAATGCAGGCAGCAAATACTTTTAATCCCACTGAGTTCGATTACTTTGGAATGTGCTCAGCACTCCTGAACACTAAGTTATTTATTTACTTGTCTGTATGTAGGCACAGACATCTTGTTTTAGAGAAGCAAACTTGACAACACAGGGTTTAATCTTTCCACTGTCTTACCCTAAAATGCTATTATAAGTCCTTCAAAAGGAATAGTCTCCCTTCACTTCTGTTTTTATAGGAATAATCTGGGTTTCAGACACCCAGATGACAAGACAAACCAGAGATGACATTTTACAATTTCATTATCACCTCCTTAAGCCAGGAGTATAAAAGCTGGTGAAAGGTGGTTATAAGTCCAGTTCAGGTTTGAAATTGGGAAATTAAGTGGTTGTTAGCAAGGTGTCCTATCCCTCACCAGCTTTCTGTGCTTCCACAGCCTACTGATAACTCCATGTAACTAAGTTGTACCACTCACAACTAAGTTATACCACTCCTCTACTTACAGGAACACAGAATCAGATCCAAGGATTTTAAAACCTTTTATGAATGTTGGCACTATGAACATCAGCACAACTACCCTTTGAGAAGAATTGGATATTACTGCTGTACAACACATTTCAAAGTCACCAGGGAACTTTTTCGGAGGCCTGGTTGTACTGCCAATTGTATAGGTTCATCTAATACACTGTAAATTAATAAGTCATAAGACCACAAGTAACTGGCTGTGATACTATAGGCTATGATACTATGCAATGCAGGCCAGAGGAATCCCCTGAATTAATTAATTTTCTCTTTAAAAAACATTTTTTTGGGGGAAGAGGGGAAAGGGAGGGTGGCAAAAGAAAGTAAAATCCCACACAATTTTGATAAGGCAACTTCCAGTTTTGGGCAAGCTACAACAACCTTTGGTAAATTGTTCCAAATCCCAATGACCTCATGGGTAAAAACTAAAGAACAGATCAGCTCTAGCATAATAGACTACAATCAAGTACTATTGCTGTTTTCCAAAATGCACACAGTAATATTACAATCCTAATTTAATAGATAAAATGTCTGTATTTGAAGAAGTCTCCTGATCTTCCAAACATTATTTTCTTATGAAAATATCCTAAACACAAAGCTCTGTTGAATACTGATGATATACCATTCAGAAAAACTCTCTACATAGCTTAGTGCCATTTAAATGCTATAAGCAAGACCTTTAGTCTTATCGCTTGTGAAAAAAGAGACATGAACAATCAGAACCCTTAGGAAAATGTCATCTTTGATGCTGCCTCTGTTATCATCCCATCTAGCACAGCATTCATCTTTCAACTCACTTTAGACGCTGCTTCATAACAAATATTTTCCAGAAGTCTTGTGGACTGAAGTTAATATGAAATATTAACTCCATTAATATTTATGATTCCAGGAAACCTGTGGCAAAACAGGTTTCCAAATTAGGCCCAATGTCTCCTTGAACCAGGCATCAGGAACATCAGTGGAAATGTTAATATGAACCCTTGCCAGTGAAGCAGAGTCATGAAACTCCACGCCTGGTTTGAAGAGAGTGAGCTCTTTTAAAAAGTCCAGGAACATAAAGATTAGTGTCAAGTTTAAAACAAATAATCCTTTATCCTTGCTGTAAGAATAAAGTCTTTCCTTTTGATAATTATTTCTGGGTTTGAATCTGTGGAAGTACATATCTGCAGCCTCCAATCTCAGTGTTTTTCTGAGCCTTCAGGAGCTGAAGGATTGAATTTTTATGGCAAGCCCCTAACAATAGGAGCAGCATGTGTCAGCAGTGACGAGCTGTCTGGGAGAACAGACCCACAGCACACAAGTTCTTCTTTGGATCTCTAGTCTTGAAGGCCAGCTTTATGTTAAAATAGAAAGTCACTTAAAAACTAGATAGAAGAGACTTACATCCTCTAGGAGTAGTTCAGGTCTACTAGTGTACTTAAAGGGAATTCTTGATTCATTTTTACTAAATGCCTGTTCTTAAAAAGTTTTGCTGCAAGAGCCTAATATTTCCTTACCTCCTTTGAATCATTTGTGAGGATAAAGCAGGATGCTTAGGTGGGGTGGGTGGGAAAAGGCAAAGAGAACACCAATACTGTTAAGAGAGCAAGTTCCCTGATTTTGATGAGACAAACACTCACTATACAGAGAAGTATGTAGAGAAACTGAAAAAAATTAAAATGCACTATTTCATCTGCTATTTCATGTATGGGCTGATTAAACAACTTCCAGGGAAGTCGTTTTCTACTGAAAGATGCCAAGTCAATAAAATTTAGATGTTTGTCATACCGTAGTATTATAAAATGCTGACAAAAAGTTATCACAGCATCTTGATACAGTTGGAGTGGTCTGTTTTTAACCACAAACAAAAGTAAAATGCACATTTACTTGCAACAAGACATTTTCACTGTGGATTGCATTGTTTAAATTTCTCATCCTGATGTGGGAAGAAATTAAATTTTGATAAATCCTGCCAAAAAAAGGCATTCTGTTCTTCAACTTGCTCTGTTTAGTGTATCTCAATAAATGTGTTGCAGACTTGTTTGTTTTGCAAATAATCTCTCCTTGCTCTTTTCCTTTTTTAATTCTTTATAATCCTGCTGGGTTCTTTTTCAAGAATACTCATTAGTTATAAATGTTTTTTGCCAAATCTTGTCCTGAGGTATTCCTGCATAGCCTCAAGGTTTCTGATTGTGCTTTCTGTGACAGTTATCCTACTTTTTTGCCTTTGATATATTCCGTGAATGGTTCTTAACAAACAATTCTGTTGATAAAGTACAAGAAAAAGAAATCAAAGCGTCTCTCTGCAGTGGTACCTCTGCAGGGCAAACAGGAATAAAGCACAGTAAAAGTGTATTTGTGTCACTCAAATTAGCAGATGGGAGTCTGAAAGTGCTCTGCAAGAGAGATGGTGAGAAAAGCCAC
>JANHGB010008759.1:20596-33815 GCA_026283785.1 Coracopsis vasa
GCCACCACTTTAATGGAGGCTCATTTCAGAAAAGCACTATACTTTAGGTGAAATAACTCTATCCCACTAAATGTGTTTCTTGAGATCTAAATTACTATCTTTAGGCTCATAAAAGTTGCTCTTACACTAATAGATTGCAATTTTTTAAGGACAGGTAGAAGTGAAAAAAAAAAGAGAAAACATGGATACATGATTGCTTTGAACAGTACATGCATTGATACTAAATACCACAACTATACTGGAGTCCATAATTACCTTTTTTGAAAAGCATAGCCAATACAAGGATAAAAAAAAATAGGGTCATTACGATCATTACCTTTGAGACCTCTCTGTCACTGCCAAAGGATGATGTGAAATGTGGCATCAGCATCGTACTTGGTATAAAAATTTGAACTCTGTCTCAACAACAGTAGATTAAAGAGGGAGAAATTGCCCAGTTCAACAATCTGGAAGAAGTGGGACATAGGGTAAACTGAGTTTCATATCTTAGAAAGATCTCTTCTGCTTGCTATTTCTTCTTGCCTGTTTATGTTACTTAAAAATTAGTAAGAAGTGCTTCATTTTATTGCCAGCCTCATCACAGCAGTCCTGGGAAACATCTGGACAGGTGTCTGAATAAAAGCACATTGAAGAAGCTTAACTACAGTAATTTTAATCAATAGTATTTCAGATATAAGCTTTCTTAATACAGGATTAAAAAAAATAAAGAAAGAAAAAGAAAGAAAATAGTGGAACTGGATGATATTCACCTGCACTCAAAACCACTCCAGTTAGTCTTCAGATTTGAATATTGTGTAATTTAACACATCTGTTGCCACTGACATATCACTACCATGCTACAGACAAAGACAATACACAGGCAGTATTTTAACTGACTCTCATATTGACTCTGGGTTGTAAACTGGCTGCACCACAACAAATTCAGAGAACAAGAAAACAAACAAACAAACAAAAAAAAGAACCAACAAAAAGCAAACAAACAAAAAACCCGAAAAAAAACCCAACTAGTAATTTGATGCTGAGATGATGATTAAGCAGCAGAGTATGCCACAGGTAAGTAGCAGGACCCATTTTGCTCAGCATCTTCATCAGCAGATTTGATATCAACAGAGCACAACCTCAGCAGATATACAAGGAGGTTCAGTCCAGAAGGACCTTGAGAAACTTGGGGACGGAGCCAACAGGAGCCTCAAGAAACTCAGCAAAAATTACCAAGTATTGCACTGGGGATGGGGTGGCCACATGTGCCAGCACAGCTGGAAGACAATTGAAAGAAGAGCAGCCGTGCTAAAAAGGACCTGGGGATTTCAGCGAATATGAGGTCAAACATGAGCCAGCTTCGTGGTGTCATCGTCAAAGCAGGAGGCTGATGCTGCGGAACATAAAGTGAGTCTCTGCTCTTATTGCTGTTGAGACTGCAGTTGGAATAGTGCCCTGATTCCAGCCTCCCATTTCAAGAAAGTTGCTGAGAAACTAGATAGGGTCCAGTAGGTTGCTATCAAGGTGGCTGGGTCCTAGAGCTGCTCCTTAGAAGCTGTGTACTGTGTACTAAGACAATTGGACTTAGTCTGATAAAGAGAATACTAAGGGGTAATTTGCCAATAGCCTACAATTGTATGAAAGATTTAGAAGCCCGTCGGACCAAACTCTTCTCAGCAATGGCAGGTGGTATAAAATAAGGAGAAATGGCCAAAACCTGCAGTTTGATAAGTTCAAAAAGCATACAGGAAAAATTTCTTCACTAGGAGAGTAACACATCGCTGAAATAAGTTATTTTTTCAGAGTGGAATAAGTTATTTTTTGAGATGATGGCAGCTTTTGGGTTTTTTTCATACTTGGCTACATAAAACCATTGCTAAAATCTCCAGTGTTGGAGACACATGCTTTTATGTGGTTTAAGTAGACAATGCTTTTTCAGTGGTTGAAGCAAACAGCCTCCAGAGGTCCCTAACAATCAACACTTCTACGACTGTATCATCAGCTGCTGATGTTCTATCTGTAGCTCCTATCAAGGACACAGAGCTGGCTTAATGCAGTTCTCCTCCCTCTTTTCCAGTTGAAAGAACTGTCGTAACAGACAATTCTTTCATCTCTCAAGACTGATCTAATTTCTCCAACACTAACACCAACCTACTTCAGAAGCATGTGAGGCAACACTAATGGAGTGCCTCAAAGCAATCCCTGAAAAGCTCCCAGTCAGCAAAACAACAGTGCATCTATTTCTACCATCCTCATTAACATGCTCTAGATTTAGTGAATTCTTGCTTATTTTAACAGGACTGTTCATCAGAGATCTAGGGTAGTAGGGAGGCCTTAATATAGACAGCTTCTATTTTCACCTCCAGCAAGAGTACATGAAGTTATTTACATTTATAGCATATAAATGTCATAATAAAGACTGTTTTAGGAATAGCTATGTTAGAATAGAATTTGAGAGGCAGGCCTTAATATAGACAGCTTCTATTTCTACCTCCAGCAAGAGTACATGAAGTTATTTACATATATAGCACATAAATATCATAATAAAGACTGCTTTAGAAACAGCCATGTTAGAATATAATTTGAGATCACTTCAGTTCTGCACAGCTTTAATTTTCACATATCCCTGGGGGATTCTTATCGGCCATGAAAAATGTTCTGGAGAAAAAAAATGTTTCTCTCAAAGTTTCAAACTTCTCAAGTGTGCTTTTTGGACACTTGACTGGGTAACAAGTTTCCATACTTAGGAAGCACAGGGCGGATTAATGAACACTAAAGAAAAATTTTAACTTCAAAATGCAAAATAATTTTTATTTTTTAAGTTTTCCTTTATTTCTCATAGGGTTGACATCAAAAGAAAGGATTGAGCTTAACAAAAACGTTTCAGTTGATTCATCCTGAAGTATTCTAGGTGGATGGAAATTTTAAACATTGACAAAGACATCTTTCAATTTGTAAGTTATTCTCCCACCAAGAGGTCAAATCTCACTTCATTCCACTTCAAAATTTCAATTCAATGATATATATGCCATCATGAAGAAGGCAATTGTAAATATATGCACAGCAATACATCATTCCTAATTATTAGGAAATATAAGGCGTTTACCGTAATTATTTTAATTTGGATTCTGTCTGTAGTCATTTAAATTCCATAGGTTCTTTCCATATATATTTGATTAGATATATTAGGATTGATTAGGAGTGGAAATATACAGTATAAGCAATGCCAATAATCCTTTTTCTTCTAATTTTGAGAGCTAACCTCTCTTCTTTGAGGTTAGAGAAACTGACAGCCTTATCAGCCACATGTGCGGTGCAAAGCACCTGCCTTCTGCAAGATTTACCATGCAGTTCTCCAAATCAGAAGGGAAAAAAATAAAAAAATCCAGTCAGACTCTGTGCTTAAGCTGAGAAATGCCTTTTTCATTGGGTAACTTAAATTAGGAGTCTTTTAGCCTTAGTTTCAAGAGGAATTTAGTGCACTTCAACCAAAATAAAGACAATTTTTAAATGGAAAAATCTCTGATGTGGAGCCATGTATCAGCTCCACTGGTTTTTCCTCTCTTCTTCACAAAATGATATGATTGAAAAAACCCATGCTTTTCCATAAAGATATCCTGAAAAAGGGAAAGTGGGACCTCCAAGTGTGCTGATACAGTAAGTTTGTAGGGGTTTTTTTAATTCTACTTACTCTTATGAAAGTAGAAATAGATTTTCCCATTAAAATGTCTAAATAACGGCTTGCTCTCTTTTCAGAGGATAAAAGAAAAAATTCAAATCAGAGAATTACACCCACAAAGTGTTCCTTTGCCCTCCAGAACATCTTTCAGCCTGCTACAGCATGTATCAAGTGGAGCCACAGTGTCTGCTGATGTGTCTGCTCTGGGTGAGAAACTTCAGAGCCTGGCAGGAAGCTTATACTGTTGCCATACAGAAGCAGAGGGGAACATTTGATCCAGTGTTATTTCAGTTCTCCAACTACCTTATCCTGAATGGTATGTTTATGATAAGGTTATTTTAATCTGTTGTTTATTTCTTTGTTTCTTGATATATTTTTAGCTATATAAAAGAAAAATATTTGAAGTAATAAAGGCCAGGTGCTATAGTATTACTTACTTGTTAGGACAGTATTTCAAATGCCTGTTGTATTCCTTTATCTACAATTACAGTACGTCGTGGAGTCTAAGTTGCTGCAGCACCAACCTATAATTATGATCATTTAATCAATATTATAGATTTAAAAACGAAATAGCTTTTATTTTGTTCCTTATCTTGTAATCAGAGTAATCTTAACTTTGTATGTACTGACATGCTGGCATCTCAGAGGATTTTCTTCCTCCTTTCAGTATTGTACACCAGCTCATCACAGGGTCATTCTAGTTTCATTGAAGGTGGCAAAATGTTTACCTCATTAGAAAAAAACCCCAACCAATCAACCAAAAAACCACAGCCCCTCTTCCCCCCAAAACCCCACACAAACCAAAAAAACCCCAAAACAAACCAATGATCCGAGACACCAGAAAAAGCAGCATATCAAAGTCCAATTGGGAACTGCACAAAACAGCTTTCAGCCACTGTGATACTGTGGGGTCAGATGCCTTGAGGGATACAGACTTCACGAACCAAAAAGTAAAACATGTACCTGCTCTTAGTCATTTTCATCCTATTTCTGTGAGAAAATACATCTTTTTCCTGGGAAGATTTGTATCTCCTCCACATGGGCATGAGGCAGCCCCTTCACACCTCACAGATCCATGGTCCTCCTTTCCTGTCAAGGAACCTGTGGGTGACTCATATTGCTTCCCTCATAAGAGCCTTATACTAGGCAGCGAAAGTGTTGTCCAGTTCCCAAGAATGTTTTCCCCTCATTTCTTTAACTAGAGGTTGTATTTATTATATCCAGATGAACTTGAGAGCAGGAGGTTGCTAATCAGAAGGGCCATCACTTTGATCAGGAAGGAATGGCAAAAACTTTCACCTTCACTCGAGCAAGAAATAAAGTAATTCAGTGGGCAATGAAGATGCCCAATTCTCCTAAATATCAGGGTGAGAATTTTAAGCACTTAAAGGTGCAAGATTTAGTATGAGTGTTTCCTGTAAATAAGATCTGCAAACTCCTTGGTCAAGATCATATTCATGTATTCCAAGCTGGAAGACAAAAGGAAAGTTTAACCTCACTGGTAGCAGCTTGCCCTCCTTGCTGTGTAGCTTTCCTGAGGATTCGTCTCCTTTTGGTTGGTGCCTCAAGAACTGTACAGCTTCTCCTCTCCTCCTTCACTGTGCTTTCATCACTGATAATAAAACCTGGCCAAGAAATAAAAACCTGGGAGAAGACACCTGGCTCATGAAGAACTGACTCATGAAGTGCTGGGTTAGATTCTCAGCTGGGATAAGCAGGCATAGCTCTGTGTAATCTGTTAGAGTTACATTCATTTGCATCATCTGCAGAGCATTTAGAGAGCAAAAAATGTTCTTTCTCCAATGAAGAAAAGATGAAGAACACGGCCAGTGGACAGAGCCTCCCTCCCTTCTGCCCAGCTAGATAATAGATTCCTTTTGTTTCCACAGTAAATTCACAGCTTAAGCTATCCATTGCGAAATGTTATTTGAGATTGTAGTATAATACCTTTTATTCTGTTATTGAATCGTACTCAGCACATCAGAGTTAGGAAAGTCAGGAAAGGGAGGTGATGTTAAGAAGGCAGCATAGGATGAAGGTCAGGAGTCGTGCACCAAAGACTAGATTCTGCTGAGCATTTTTTAGGTGAGTCTGGCTGCAGATCAAGTAAAATCTGTGTTTGTGAAAAGTGTAGAAGCAACTTTTTCCATCAATTATATAAATACTTCCCCATCATACAGATGTTTGTTGGATAAGCAACATTTACTAGGGTAGTATTTATTTCCTTATCACAATCATCGTCTGTGTGCTTATAAACACAGAATGGTACTATAAAAGAAGGATTTAAATGCTGATGGAAACACAGTTGGATGTCAAAATTACGTAGCCAGGTTCCCATATACATGGAATATACTTTCTCATTGGACAGAAGGTAGCTACTTTTGAAACTTTGAAACAAATAGGGATGCCCTACTGTAGCCTGAAATTATGAAGTAATGGGATAAATCTGAAATTTGTCCCTAACTAAGAGGTAATGCAGAGCTTTTCACATAAATCAGAATTTTGCATAGGAAGCTAAATGGATAAAGTATTTAGGTTTAGGAATAAAAAAAAAAAAATAGAATAAGAGAGCCAAATTCAATTTAGAAACAGGAATAAGTATGATAAAAATGGATATAGGCAGATGGAACAGACTGAAACATCTCTGTAGAGAAAGGTTAATATTGTTAAGATGAATATCCCAAACTACTGTATATTTTTAGTTCCTTAGAAGTATATATATCACATGGCTTCCGGTAAGGTGGTACTGCTGGTTTACGCTCAAAGTTAAGTTTCTTAACTGTTCCATCTAAGCTGTTCCCTCTCAGCAAATGAATAAGGATTTCTTCATTTGTATCAGAGTGATTCCTCACAATGTTTGCAATCCAGTGAGTACAGCAGCATGACAGGATAAAAACTGTAGGTAAGCGAAGTAAAGTAACTGGAAAGCTAAAACAAAAATGATTTTTGTTTCATTCTCTTCACTGATTGAAGCATCTAGCCATTAAGAAATAGTTAGCAAGTACAAAAAGTAATCAATAGCAGTGGTGCAAGGCAGTATTAGAATTTGCTGGGGGGGTTGTTGTTGTTTTAAGTTTTAGTAACACTGATAAGAACTGCCTCATTTTATATGCATCTCCCCTAGACATTATCTGTAACACAACATAAAAGTCTTTCAAAAGGACAGTGTAAGAGTCCTAACAGATTCAGAGGAGGAGGTTCTGGTTTAGTCTGCCTGTAGTTTGAGTTTCAGTTTTGCTTTGCTTATAATATGCAAGAGTAAGGTTTTGAACAAGCAAATAAAGTTTTTTCCTCTACTTCTAATGCTGTCCCTATCCTCCCTACCCTACTCACCTTTTCCAGTCAAAGAAATAATTCTTCTATCACTAATATCCTTGTAGTTTAAAATTGGGTGATAGATTATAGTCAGGTTTTATATAACATGGGGGTTTTTACCACTTTGGTAATGCAATTCTTCCCACCTTTTTGATAACTCCAGAGCTGAGTGAACCAGACAGTAAATATAATTGTGATCGCCAAATGTGCTACTGCCTGGCTGGAGGAATAGTTATCATAAGCACCTACTGAAAGACCACACTTCATTAAGTACATGTATAATGCAATAAAGAAGATTATATAAATATTAATCTACAGTAGGAGACTTCTACACACTCAGAGAAAATGCACATGTGACTACAGAGACAACCAAAATAATCTGCTTGCAATAAAATTGTGTCTAAAACTAGCAGAAATATGTCAATCAAAATCAACTGCTGTACAGAGTGAAAAGTGCATGAAGTCTATATTACTCAAATCACAACAGGATAAAATGCAGTTTACTTGCCTATCCTGTCCTTTGCTCAACATCTTTCTCTTGCCTTCCAGGGTGGAATAACAGACTTTGCCAGTTGTCCTGTCCATCAGAGTTTTACAAGAGCATCGTTCTCGCGCCTTAGATTTCAGCAAGACAAGCTCAAAATGAATCTGCTGACTGTACATTTGTGCCTGAGGTAAAGAAAAAGCAAACAAGCTTCATATTCACAGAGCCACTGTACAAAGGCATTCAGATCTTTCTGATGCTCTTAATTTCCTGCTGAAGTAAAGCAGTCATTTCACTGAAAGCTAAGGAAAACACAAGGTGTATCTTATCTCAGATATCACTGGGATAAACATGATAAAGTTAATTACTTGGCCACCTGAATTCAATATATAAATCATGCGGCAGCTTGGTTGACTTGTGATTGTTAATCTGCTATAAATATATTTATTTATTCATATCTGTGTCACTAAGAAATGTGAATGCCTTTGGGAGGAATAAAAAGTAATATTTGAGTTTAGTTACTCATATTTATACTAATATATGCAGACTTAAACAGTTTATATGAAATTTAAAGATAAATTGCATCAGGTTCTCCAGACTGTGGAAATAACTTGCTTTGCCTGTCCTGCAGTATTACTATTTGTTTATCATTTCAAAGTTCACAAGGTAATTGCCTCATTATCTCTTCATCTAATTTCACAGAGAAATGACAATCCCTAGCTGCTGAGGTCATGGCCCATCAAAAAATATGCTGCCTCTAATTTTATATCCGATCTCTGGTAGATCTTAATTTGCTTATCTCAGTTCTCATATATCGACTAAATTGCTGAATTCTATTAAAATCTCCACCAGCTGTCCAAGATTTAAGACTGAAATACTGAATTGAGACTTATTGAATTATTAAGACATTATTGCCAATGTGAGTCAATAAAACAATAATTAAAATATTCAAGATTAATATGACTTCTAGACTATGGTATACCATTTAAATTCAGTCTGAATCTGGCTCTGTACACACGTACATAAAAATACCACCTCAACATTGCAATAACATGTCTATTTTTTTTTCCTTTATACAGTTAGACTGACATTAACTGCAAGAGCTTTGGGAAAAAAGTTAATAATAAAAACATTTCACAAATTTTCTTGGGTGGATATTTTAATATTTTTCAAATCGTATTTTCCTATATAATGCTTCAGATTGAACCCTCTGAAACATTATTCTCATATACATACTGACAATCTCTTTCTCTAAAGAGTTATACTTAATGCCATATTTAGCTTCCTCCTCTAATCTCTGTCTTCATGTTTCCTACACAAACAGAATGACAGATACTCTGGTGATGGTCACTCTCAGATTCAGGGGTTTCTGTTCATGGCACTGCTGCCACATTTCTACTGCTGGAGGAGAGAAAAAGTTCACACAAGTGGACAAAAACATATTTAATAAATACCTGCTGACCAATCATTGCTTGCCCTGGCAGGTCATTGGGAAATCTGACCTCTTCACATCCCCCTTTATCCTCCTGCATCCAGCCTCCTAAGGCTGTCAACCGCTAGGAGATTCCACTTGAATAGACAGCTCCCCAAAGTATTATCTTACTCTTGCTACCATATCACACTAAGTACTATGCTTTTCTACTCCTCTTTCCACAAACCTCTTGCTTCTGATAGCAGTTGCATCTCTACCACCACTGGCATCCCAGCAGTTAAAAAGACTATCACAGCATAAGTAAGAGGTAGTGGCAGTTGCTGCACCTTCTTCACGACTTGCAAATACCTAAATTTGGAGACAAGTGTGTTGCAGCTAGATTTGTGAGGCCAGCACCTCTGCTTCACCACTTTGTCACAGCAAAACTAACCTAAAGCACATGTTTGTAAAAGATCATTCTCTTTCTGAAGGGCAGGTTTCCAGGGTGACCCGCAGCATTATCATTTTCTACTGGAGCACAAAAGTAGTCTCTAAATGAAAGATTTAAGGAAGAAAAAAGATCTTCTAAATATGCATAGGAAGACTGATTCTTCACTGGAGGGAGAATTTAGCTTCTCATTATCATTTGTCTTACATGGCAGAAATACACTCAAAGTCAAAGAACTTTCTAGCATTCATCACCAAAGCAGGTGAAAGGCAAAATATGCTTATCAGCACCTCCCACAGTGATGCTAACTGGATGTGCATGGAAGCTGAGAGATTATTAATCACAGTACTGAAAGATCAGGTTTTTATAAGCTGGTTTAGATATCCTTGGTACTTCACCATCTGCTTGGTACTGAGCAGAGAGAAAAGTCAGGCATCAGAATCAACGCACCCTGAGGTCTCTTGCCTCTCATTCCTTGCTGGAGATAGAACTTTCATTACCTGTGATCTTGTAATTTGACAGTTTGTTCAAAAACTGGCACTACATCACTTTCTGTCTACGACTTCACTTGTGCTTCTCTCTAGTGACAGCCTTAGAAGTACACAGTTACAGCGATTCACTTTCAAGGTTTTCTGAAGCTTGGCCTGTTTCAAGAAAGTGAGGGCATCTCGCTACATGCTGTTTTGGAAGGGAAGGACACAGGATGGAAGGGAGGAAAACACACTTCTTCAGCAAAGTGTTATTTATATCACGTTAGTGCTTTGTGTGAGGAACCAAAGTCCTGTCACTGACTACAGAGTAGGAAGGAGCACAAAAAGAAATATCAGTCCACCTGCAAAGGATAGAAACTAATGTTAAATAATGCAGGCAAGTTTTCATTCTCCCAGTTCCTGCCTTTGCCTTCTGCAACTTGAGCAATATGGCTGAAGCACTTGCCAGTGAAGGATGAGGCAAAAAAGTCTTTGAGCACCTCAGCCTTCTCCATATCCCAGGTAACCATACTAGCTTGAAGGGACCTCTGGTCCAACCTTTCTTGACAAAACCATGACTTAGACTAGATAGCCCAGCACCCTGTCCAGCCAAATCTTAAAAGCATCCAACACTTGGGAGTGTACCACTTCCCTGGGGAGATTATTCCAATGGCTGATTGTTCTCTTTGTGAAAAATTTTCCTCGTGTTCAATCTCCTGAGGAGTAACTTGTATCCGTCACCCCTCACCTTTTCCATGTAATTCCCTTTAAGAAAAGACTCTCAATCTTTGTAGCCATCCTCTAAATACTGGAACGTTTGCCCAACTGCCTCTTTATTGGGATGCACTACTCCTGAGTTTGAAGGAGGTGATCCTTGAATACTGACCAGCCTTCTTGGGCCCCTCTTCCCTCCAGGGCTTTATCCCGTGGTACTCTACCAAACATATCCTTCAAAAGGCCAAAGTCTGCTCTATTGAAATCCAGGATAGTGAGATTGCTGTATGCCCTCCTCACTGCTCTAAGGATGTTGAACTCCACCATTTCATGGTTTCTGCAAACTAGGCTGCCCTCCAGCTTCACATTCCCCACCAGCCCCACCTGGTTGGTGAGAATAAGGCCCAGCATAGCACCTCTCCTCATTAGCTCCTCTGTCACTTGGAGAAGGAAGTTATCACCAACACATTCCAGGAACCTTCTGGATTGCTTATATCCTGCTGTGCGATCCATCCAACAGATATCAGAGTGGTTGAAGTCCCCCACAAGGACCAGGGCTTGTGAATATGAGGCTGCTCCAATTTGTCTATAAAGAGCCTCATCATCTTGGTCTTCCTGGTCGGGTGGTCTGTAGCAAATCCTCAGTGTAGTGTCACCTGTCCCCACCCTTTCTTCAACCTTGCCTCCTAAGATCTTGGTCAGGTCCTCATCCATCCCTAGGTGGAGCTCTGCACCTTCCAGCTGGTCATTGACAGAGGTGGCAACACCCCTTCCTTTTCTTCCATTCCAACAATCCAGTCACAGGAACCATCCCACCATGTCTCCGTGATGCTAGTAAGATCATAGCCCTGCAGACATGTGTATGTCTAACTTGTTTATTCTCCATGCTATGCACGTTTGTTTTCATGAACACTGTCTTCCAGGACCTCTAACAAGAAACTCATTTCGTAAGAGTATTTAATTAAAACCAGCTGAATGTTTATTGACTGAGAATCAATTTATTTTTTGGCTTAAAACTTTATGAGCAAGTATTTTTTTTTATTAACATATTCCTTAATGAAAGGTATTCGTCTGCTAGTTCAGACATACTATTTTTGATCTCAGCATGCTGTTCCATTTTATCTACTTGCTCTTCATGGTTCATAACTAGTCCTAAGTTACTAGACACTGTCTGTGCTTCCTGAAACTTTAAAAATGGAAGACAACAAAGCAATTAATAGCAAATACTGAATTAATAACAAATAACGCACCTCTGGCAAGAACCGTTTGATGAAAAAACACCTACACAAAGGAATTGTGAATCATCCAGAGCTCATGAACATTTTCAACAGTATCTGGCAGTTGCTACAAACAGCAAATAATACAGCTAAAGAACAGCCGCAGAATGAAGCAAACCTATTTATTCAGATTTGTATTGATGAACCTACATTTCCTTCATCAAGTATTTATTGACCCATAAGGAACTTCCTCCCCACTGCTACAAAATATTTTGAAATACCTTTCCACTCACTCCGGCCTTGGACCACTACAAACATGATGTTGGGCCTAGCACAACACAATTATTCAGAATCTGCTTTTATGTTACATGAATAATGTGATACAGATCTTCCCAGCAATGTGCATTTTACTGAGGTAATAAGTCTGGCTGCTACCTCAGTAACCTGATAGTAACAACTGAAGTAATCTTCTGTTTCCATCAAGGGTCCTGGCTATTAGGCTGATGAGAACAATTTTGACTGTATTGAGAACTTGAAGAAGGCATGCAACTCCAGTGCCTGTTGTCTTCCCTTCACCTTTACTTTCTCTTTCACAACATTTGGTTGTCTTTTTGCTCTCACAGTTGAACAGATTGTGAGAAGAGAGAGGCTGCATGCTTTTGTAAGTATTTTTATTTGATCATTCTCCAAATTTTTCCTTCTTTTGATATGATAAAAGGATTCCCTGCCCTGAAATTTTCTTTTGGAAATCAGTGATCATAAGAACACATAAAAATATAAGAAAGTCCATACTAAAAGGTCTGTGTAGCCTAGCACCTGCCTCCCATCACATGCTAATAGCTCATGCCCACAAAATAATTAAGGGAGGCAACATAGCAACACTGACTTAGCATCCTCTCCTAACCTCAGGTGCTACCTGAAGCAGAGATGATGATTTCAATATTTAATAACCTTAATTAGTGTCTTGTTACTAACACACCCATTTCCTTTTCAAACTTTGAGAATTTTAGGATACATTGCACCCTATGGCCCGGTGTTCCACAGCTCAACCATAGGCTGTGTAAGAGGACAATTCTCTGGTTTGAACCTGGCTGGTGTTAATTTTATTTGATGTCTGTCATGGTTTAAACCCAGCTGGTAATTCAGAACCACACAACCGCTCTCTCACTCCCCCCTCTTCCTTCCCCCAGCTCCCAGAGTGATGAAGAGAAGAATGGAAAGAATGTAACTCCCACAGGCTGAGATAAGAACAGTCCAGTAACTAAGGCATAACACAAACCACTACTGGTACCACAAATAATAATAATGATAAGGGAAATAACAAGGGAAGAGAATACAATTGCTCACCACCAGCCGACTGGTACACAGCCCAACCGAGCAGTGATCTAACCCTTCCGGGTAACTGCCCCCAGTTTATATAGTGGCCATGACGTGCTGTGGTATGGAATACCTCTTTGGCTAGTTTGGGTCAGGTGTCCTGTCTCTGCTTCCTCCCAGCTTCC